>JAWWEQ010000001.1:32516005-32534603 GCA_035583055.1 Torymus tubicola
CGCGCGCCCGCGGCCGGTTACCTTCTCATTACTCGCATGTGCGGACGTACCCCCCCCCCCCCCCCGTCACACACGTTCTATAGCACTTCGAATTTTTCAGAGTGAAAATTTCAATGTTATCGTGACTTGTGTTTGCTTAAAATGTTTGTATTACGAAATGTAGATTTAAAAATCGTTATTGAATAAAAAAAAAATAGAAAATAAATTTATTAACAAAGTATATAAAGATTTTCTTTAGGATTTTCTTAAAGTTATATTACGAAAAGTTATTTACGACTCAAAGTTTATTTTCTTATGCTTAATATGCGATAAAAGACATACACGGCGTTGGTACGTTACCGCGCCACCGATACTTTCGCACTTCACTCTGAAAAAGTTTGAACTGCAAAATCAATCATTGCATTTTGGCTCTTCCGTCTTCTTCCGTAAGAAGCGTTAAATTTTACTGTCGCCGGAGAAACTCTATTAACAGTAAATGTATGTGTTTGTAAAACGCGACGATATGTAACAATGATGATGGTGATGATTATGATAACGATATCGATGATGATTGGCCCGAACGGGGGGCACAAGAAGGAGATGAAAGAAAACAACGTATTATCGATTATAATCGCCCGTTGAAAATAGCACGTGTGCACATGCTCGAGCTTTCGGCGAATCGGCGCGAAAGCTCATTTACTAATCGAATTGCTGATTCTTCAAACGCATATTATGCTTGACAAAGAGAAAAAGAAAGTCATACAGAATATAATACAAGGCATGCCGTATAGGCGCAGAGCGTCGACGGCTGCACAAATTCCAATTATTATTATATACACGAGGGAGACAAATTTAGTCGTTCGATTTCTGATGGGCAACGCGAACAATTATTATTGCTATACACTATTATCGAGAACAAACAAAACAAAAAATGGGAAAGTGATTAGTACTACATAATTAGTAATCAGCTCGGGTAATTAAGAGGAAAAAAAACTATTAAAACCAAGTTGAATGGATATATTTTAGAGTCGATATATATGTATATTATATTACGGCCAGAGAGTGAGCGGAGAAAAAAAGAGAGAGAGACACACACATCTGTAATTTTATAGGCTGTCCTTGCGAGTGAGGGAGAGACAATTGTGTCCGCGGGAGATGTATATTTTTTTAAATATTCGGCTATTTAGGGATGTGGGAGAAAATAAAATGTGAAGCTTCGCGTAACGTTGTAATATGTGTACTGTAATACCCCTGAATGAGATATAATTATGACGATTTGTGATTAAACACCAATTAATTACTATTCTGTGTTGCATATTGTTATACGGTAATACCAAATTATTGAGAGAAACAGATAGAGAAAAAAAAACGTTCATAGTTTTGTCAGTGGTAATCAGTATTTGTAGAGTAAATGTATTATATTATTGATTAATTATTAGAGAATTGTATAGCAAAAAAGAATATTATTGAGTGACTAATTAATTACATAATTAGTATTGATTATTTGTCCTAATAAAAAATTATATATAATTATATATGATATTTTATTTATCGAAACCTGGTCAAAATTTCAAAAAATCCACAATATACTATACATCATTCGTAGAAACCAATTAGAATCCAATTAGATCATATTTATACGTATGCATGTGATTAATCACGTTACGTAGATCACGTATCATATATAATTGTGTATAATTTGCTTCAAGTTCGGTTAGCAAAGTATCCCGTTGTATCGAGCTAGATGACGTATTCGTACAGCAAAGCGTTACAGTGAAAAAAAAAATAAAAAAATAAATATCCCGTATAATTGTGATGATACAAAACTACACTCAGTATAATGAAAACATGAAAGTCAGCAGCTAATTAAGTCAGAGAAAACTATATGAAGTATATAAGAAAAAGAGAGAGAATTTAACATTTTACAAAGCAGATATCGCAATTCCATTAGTAAATAACAACGCAAAGTCCGACTCGTTGAAAATTTACCCGCTCCTCCGCCTAGGTATGTAAAAGTAAAAAAGCGAACCAAACAAATATAAACACACAAAGTATAAAAATGTAAAATGTGCGGTGGCTCTTAGAGACAGCGAGAAAGAGAAACATTGTAGTTTTTTTTTTTTTTTTTTTGATCGACGAATTTGCGCGATGAGCCGCCCCCGTGTCGGAGCAATGCATCGAGCTGCGCACATTATTAAGGCGTCTTTAAGGTTAGGTCGACACACTTCGATTAAGAGTATACGCGTATATATATATACATATGCACGATTGCGAAAAGAGGGTGAAGGTAACGAAGTTAAACACTCGAACTAAATTGTACGGCTGAGAATAAGATGTGAGAATAATAAAAAGATAATGTGTACTCGGGACGAGAGTCAACGTTACCGCGGGTGTTAGGTACAGTAAAACAAAAAAAAATAAACAAAGATTTACGAATAAGTTGTGATTTCGTACGTCTTTGAATTATAACACGGAATAAGGCCAAAGGACTTTTTTGGCGACTCTCGAGTGCATGCTCTATTATATAGGAAACTCGTTGAAGAGTATCTCTCCTCCCCCCGTTTTCCCGTGAGAAACGATGAAGAAAAAAAAAGAGGAGGATAACCGTGCAAAGAAGAAAAGTGCGCATAAATCGCAGTCAGATAATTTAAGCGCGAACAGAGGTTCGAGAAACTTTACAAAAAAAAATCTACAAATGAAGTATAAAAAAAAAAATAAGAGAAAATAATATTAAAACAAAAAAGTGTGTGCCAGTGTATAACTTCGTAATAAGGTCGGCGTAGCCCGAGCAAATCGTTGTCTATCGTCTAGCGATGAAATTTACGAAGCCACGAGTAAAACCGTGCGAAGCTAGGTCGTCTAGTTTTTCCGTTAGAGTTTATTAGCTAGTCTTTTGGTTAGTGGAGACAAAAAAAAATAAATGCAGACAAACCCAAGCCAACGCAGCAGCAGCAGCAGTAATCCCTAATCGGGTTAAAAAAATGGCGTATTTATAATTGATGAGGGGGGGAAAAAAAGTAAATAAGGGAAGCTCAAACGCATGTTGTCGCTGCGAAGTATGTGCGGCCAAGAGATGATAAGTAATATTCCTAAAAGAAGCGGTCCTCACCTAAATCCCATATAGTTTCCTTCGCGGGGTTTTTTCTCTTGAAGCTCCAAATTGCACTTCCGCGGCAGAGAAAAATTACCTGCAAGCCAAAAAGGATTTTAACGAGCGGCGCTCGTTGGGCACGATGTATAACGTAAAAAGGGCCCAAGCTTGAAAAGCCCGTTGCTGTGCAAAATTCTCTGATTTTAAATGGACGCCCATATAGAGTCTCTCCTTTACAAAGATTAAAACTTCGCGCATAAAATCGAAACGCATTTCGAGCGCTGGCATTTGCATTTTAATTCAGGCCGACTCTTTGCCCGGAGAGCAATTTGAAGCGAGAGACGAAAAAAAAGGAGGTGACAGAATAAAGGAGTGGAAAGAGAGAGAGAGAGAGAGAGAGAGAGAGAGAGAGAGAAAGAATTCCGATATAGAAGCCTCCCTCCTCTTCCGTGGAAAAGCAAACGAGTTGATGGCTGTCGTTCGATGCGCGCATATCGAGTTGAGCTGATCTTTGTGTGTGTAATAAAAGAGAAAAAAAATATTGCTACAAAACGAAACAGTGCAGAGCTGATCTGAGAAGAAAAAAAGACGTTATTTATTTATCGCGAGAGAGAGAGAGAAAAAAAAGAAATACACGCGCACGATGAAACTGCGTATAGTTTTTCCCGCGCTCGCGAGGGCCTGTTAGTATATAAAACGTAGGGAGAGAAAAAAAAGGAATAAAAGAGAAAAGGAGAAAAGAAAGGAGAAATATAAATAAAATTGTAACTGATGGAAGATGCGATGAAGGAGTTTTATATCTCAGGTCCTCGAGGGGGAAAAGAGTTGTTTTTAGGATGGCTAGAAACTTACAAACTATTCATGGAATGTCCTTAAAAAAGTCTGATGAAATGTACAAAACTAATTAAGGGTGCGAGGAAGAAACGAACGCGTTGACCTTTTTCAAATTCCGATACGTGTTATTGTTTTCGTCAGACTTTCGATAGGAGTTTCGTGGCGCTTTTCATTGTTTTCTAAATAATAACGATAACGAAAAAAAAAACTCATTAAAGAAGCGAACGATGTTTTAGAAGTGCAGCTGAAGCAGCGCGAATCGACGAATAACAAAACAAGAAAAAAAATGAAGAAAAAAAAGTAACTCCAAAAGTATGTGCAACTTTTTATTTTAAGAGATATATACCAAAACGACAATAGCCGAATGTATATGTCGACGCACGATACGCGCGCGCAATCTTGATTTTCGCCTGGTACCGCTGTGTAATAATCGAGGACAAAAAAAAACGGGGAACCGAGAGAATTACGAGAATAAGAGACAAACGCGCAACTGTGTAGTGCCTGACAAGCATTTATTCTTTGTACGTTATAGTCGCGTGCGTGACATGTGCAATGTTGAGTAGGGTATTAATACAGAGCGCAATTTAATTGTCGCGAGCGAGTCTGGGAAAACCGGAGAGAGAAAGAGAGAGAGAGAGATAGTGAAAGAAGAAACGCACACGCAACTTGGAAAAATCTGCGGGAAATCAATGTTGTCGCGAATGTCGCGTTGCACGATTACACATTGCGATGAAGGAAATTATTCATTATTATATACACGCAGCTCTTTTAGGTATCGACTGACGACTATATGTGTATGTGGCAAGGTATAACATAAAAAACTATTGCGTAATCTCCGCGAGGTGCTCGGTCATCCCCCCCCCCTCCCCCCCTAATTCGATTCTCGCGTCCACAACTCGCCGTTAATTATTAACGATTATAATTGTGATTATGACTTAAACATTGCATAATAATAATATATAGACACGTAAAAAGGTACGAGCTAGTTAACTGTAATTATATATTTTTTATAATTAAACCGTAACATGGTAGTCTCTTAATCGTGTGTTTTATCATCGATTTTCCTCGATCGCGAATTGTGCGTCGCATATCGGTAGCGAGAATCGTTGATGACCGAAGCTCCTCTCGAGAGAGAGAGAAAATGAAACAGAGTAGGGATGGACAAAATGAATAGGCGCACATGCGGTTGTGCTACAAAGTTGGCAGGATTCGTTAAATTTTCAAATTTTACGCTACAAATGTGACGTTCGTTTTTTTTCTTCGTTATATATCGCATGGTCTGTGCGAGGCAAGACGATGAACCCTGGTGAGAAAGAGAATGAACGTAAGCGAGAGTAAAATGATTGCACGGCGATTGTAAAAAATAAATAAAAAATTTTTCGAACGATCGAAAGCTGAGATGTACCGTTGATTTTAACATTTCTGCGCATTTTTGTCTGTGAACACGAGTTTTGCGGTTACCTTACAAATGAAAACTATGGTTAGGACCATGAAGTTACATTGTAAAATATTAATATTAATATATTATAATAAATTTACAATAGTTATAACAAAAGGACAACTTGTTTTATATTTATTATCCCATATTTTTCAATCATACATATTTATGTTTTAACAATTGTATTATTTTAAAAACTTTAACAGTCTATATAATCTTTTGAAAAATTTCATTTCAAATTAATTTAAAAAGATTGCCGAGTTAAAATAAATTTCAAAGTGCTTTTGTTTTAATTTTTCATCGATGCAATTATCAAAATTGCATTATAAAATTACTTTAAAGATTTTTGAAAAAGTTTGTACAGTTTCAACACTGCAACTGTTAACATTAACATTACACTTAAACAAAAGTTTAATACTGAACAGCATTTGTCATGCACACATATTGATAATGTTCGTGGCTTCCAATAGATTTGACACAGTAGTCGACAATTTGAAGGACACATCTTTCATGCAAAGTCGACTTTTTATTCCTGCGTTATGAAGAGCGTAGTGATACAAATCAGCATAGAACTAAAAGATTGATATAAATATTAAGAATGATTCATATTATTTACGAGGAATGAGTATTAAGATATTTAATAATTTTCTTGTATGATGTGTCTTACATTGTTGTGTTTATCAGCTGGTTCATCACAAAATTCTGGGCTAACTTCTGAGCAGTTGACTATCATCGTGCGAAAAGGTGTAACTAACAATATTGCATTAGATCTCTGAAATCAATAAAGTGAATTGTATTAAAAAATCATAATTTTCATTTATAATGTCAATAATATCACTTATTTAACAAAACCATAAACATTTTTATTAATTTTTTAAAAATAATACTATATATTTTAAAATTGAGTTAATTAAAAATATTATGTTATTATTAAGCAGTTTATTATTCAATTAATTTGAATATCTATTTTTTATCACAAAATTCATCATAAAATTAAAGTGATTTCACAAAAGAATAAATTTTCGATAGATGTATACACAGTAATTAAGGAAATGTTTTGCATTTTACATTTAAAGAAATGAATTCGTTCAAGTTTCAGACAATTTGAATAATTATCACACTTAATGAAGGCCTGTGTATTATTGAATATTATTCGAAAAATAATATGGACAGCAAAATCGTTAAAATCATAACAATAATATTAATGTAAATTATATTAAAAGAAGTTTTATGTGTGATCCAGGAAAAATGGCAACTTATGGTTATTTAAAGGCCAAGATAAATATACACTGAGTCAACTTTTGACTCATCTGATAAGAGATTCTAGAAATGTGTTTCTAAGAGCTTTATTTAATACGATGATAAAGACAAGAGAATAAATTCAAGAAAGCATGAATTCATAATATCAGTATAAATAACTTCTGTTATAAGCAAATCTTAATATTCTAGAAGACAGCAGATGAATAAATTAACGAAATGTAAATAGTATCTCAAAGCAAAAAAAAATCTATACTCTACGTTAATAATAAAAAACTTCATAATTATTTCTTAATTCCGCAACCTTCCTATTCTTCCTTACTCTCACCTCTTTAGCTATAGATCCATGTATCTCTTTAATCTGCATGGCGATCTCGCGTGGTCCCCTGGTGGCATTCCATCGCGACCACGAGAACATGTAGGCCGTGCAGAGCAGACCCATGCAACCCTGCAAATGTTTACCCGCCACCGGGTGCTTCTGTGCGAGTCCCTTGACGTAGCTCGCTGCGTCCGCCTCGGGGAAGACATCGCAGCCTGCTGCCCGCATTTTCTGCGAAAATTACATGATTGCAATCATGGGTAGGCATGAAGTGGATACTTATAGTTTGTAAGTCTTTTTCGTTTAAGATAGTAATCGTATGATAGACGTGAGTTGTAAAATAAAAATATGTGGAGTATGTAAATATTTGAAGAAGGGATGTGTTGTTTCT
This sequence comes from Torymus tubicola, assembly GCA_035583055.1. Lineage (NCBI taxonomy): Eukaryota > Metazoa > Arthropoda > Insecta > Hymenoptera > Torymidae > Torymus > Torymus tubicola. The sequence goes on from JAWWEQ010000001.1 coordinate 32,523,315, forward strand.
CATTGTCATTGACCTTAACTAGTTCAAAGCAGTATTTTATTGTTAAACTGTTTGTGGAGAAAAGAACTGATTATATGATGGAAAAGTAATAAATTGTACTAATATATTTTGCATTACTTACGAGGATTAGTATGTGAAGTTTCATGAATTGTCCCATCAATCCTTGCAAAGACGTTGAAGTTCCACCAATTATTGAATGCAAACTGACCAAATCTTGCTAAAAACAAAATAATGTGTGTATTAAATTAATGTTAATTTAGTATTTTTAAAAGTAATCTCAAATTTATTCTTCGATTTAAGTAATATTGCACATGAGAAATTTTGTAGCCATGTAAACAATATTGTTAACTTTAAAACTTTATAAATCTATCAAAAGTTTTATTTCTGACGAACAAAACACAGATGAATTTGAATGTTTTATTGATAAAGTTGTTATTCGTTCTTTTTGCTTCCTCATAAAGGAAGTTTTGTAACAGTAAAAAAAATCGAGACAAAAAATGTTCCAAAATATGTTTAAAAGTAATATATGTCGAAATTTGTTGATTTTGAGAATTTTTTTCCCCTGGATGTATGTATGTGTGTGGGTGTGTATGTAAATCTCTTTATATTTCGGAAAAAGTGCAAAATACACAAACCACTCTGCAAATTCAAAAAAATCCGGTAGATCGAATGTAATGTTCGCTCAAGCCATAACAAACAGTCAATCAAAACGTATTGTAACTGAACCTATACAGAGACAGAGACCCAAAAAATAATAAAAACAGAAAAAAAACAAACATAAATAAACTCGAAGTAATGATGCTTCAGGTGATGACAAGAATAGATACAATGTTGAATCTATACTTACAAATTTAATAAACAAAATTCAGTAAAGAAATAAAAATAGCAGTCTGGAATGCTAACGGTTTGGCGCAAAGGAGTTTGGAGCTAAAAACTTTTCTAATAGAACACAACATTGACGTCATGCTAATATCAGAGACTCATTTTACCAACAAAAATCACTTGAAAATTCAAAATTATTCTGTATATGACACTACACATCCAGGTGAAAAAGTGCATGTTTGCAAAAGCGATTATTATTAAATCTAATATTAAAAATTTTGAAAATGAAAAAAATGTGTATGACTATCTGCAAGCGACTAGCGTAACACTAGAAGACTTAAAAGGAACAATTACTATATCAGCTATATATTGCCCGCCAAAGCACACTATCAAAACAGAGATGTTTTCCAAATTCTTTGAAATTCTCGGACACCGTTTCATCGCCGCCGGAGATTATAATGCTAAACACCCATGGTGGGAGTGCAGATCCTGGGCTGCAAATCCTCGAGGTAAACAGCTTTACGCATCTATGCAGTCACGGAATTTATACCCGATCTCAACCGGAGAGCCCACCTATTGGCCTACTGATAAAACTAAGATCCCGGATCTACTTGAATTCGCCGTAGTAAATGGTATAAACCTCAACTGCTTCGCTGTTACGTCCTGCTTAGATCTCTCGTCAGATCACTCACCGATTATTATTTCCGTCAAACAACAAATACAAAACATTCAAAAAACATCACATTTATATAATAAAAATACCAATTGGGAAAAATACAAAGAATACTTGAACAATAATCTACACTGCAATATCTCACTTAAATCTACAGAAGAACTCGAAAACGCAATAGAAAAATTCAACATTCTAATACATCATACCGTTAAAGAAGCCACCACATCATTTGAAAATCCGAAAAAAACAACAACATGTTGCTAAACATACACTCGAAAAAATAAGAGAGAAAAGACAGTTAAAAAAAACATGACAAACTACAAGGTCCGCACATATCAAACCAAAATTAAACAAAGGAATAAAAGACCTAAAAACCTTGCTAATAGAAGAAAAGAATATCGGTATTCAAAACTACCTGCAAAATCTAACTGCAAATGAAACAACTGAATACTCTCTGTGGAAAGCTACCAAAACAATTAAACGGCCACACCAACATATACCACCAATCAGGAAGCCTAATGAGGATTGGGCCAGAAACGAATGTGAAAAGGCTGAGACATATGCATACCATCTTAGTGCAGTTTTCCAAATAATAAATCGCAGGATCTCTGAACGTGAAGAAGAGGAATTAATTAAACAAAACGAGTAGGACGGCCAAGATAATGCAGAAAATGCAACGATAAACATAAAAGTTAAGGAAATACGCACGATAATCAAAGCGCTTAAAAACAAAAAATAACCCGGCTACGATCGAATAAATGGTAAATTGATCAAGGAGCTATCTCCAAAAGTAACCCGATTTCTTACCATCATCATAAATGCAGTCTTTCGTCTATGTTACTTTCCCAGCCAGTGGAAAGTCACACAAATAATACTAATAGGAAAACCAGGAAAATGCCCAAACCTCGTCACATCATATAGACCTATCAGTTTACTACCAGTTATGTCCAAAATCTGCGAAAAACTTATATTCAATAGACTAAATCAGATCATTCATTCCAAGAAGTTGATTCCTGATCATCAATTTGGCTTTCGCAACTGCCATGCTACAATCGAATAAGTCAATCGATTAACTGTTAAAATACACGAAGCTTTTGAAAAGAAACAATACTACTCGGGTGTTTTTCTAGACATTGCCTAAGCCTTTGACAAGGTTTGACATAAAGGTCTACTCTATAAATTAAAAAAATACTTTCCAAATAATATATATAAACTTCTAGAATCATATATAATAGATAGAACATTTCAGGTAAAAATTAATCAAACAATAACACAATTGTTCCTAATAAATGCCGGGGCACCTCAAGGAAGCGTTCTAGGCCCCACCTTATACCTATTATACACTGCTGATCTACCCACATTGCAAAAATTTAATACAGCAACATATGCAGACGATACAGCAATCCTAACAAGTCATTCAAACCCTGAAACAGCATAAAAAAAACTTCAAAAATACATAGAATTAATCAGTATATGGCTTAAACAATGGCAAATAAAAGTCAACGAAACAAAATCAGTTCATGTTACCGTCACACTCCGGAAAAGAACATGTCTTCCTTTGCAAAACTATTCCACAAAGTGACGATGTTAAATATCTGGGTATACATCTAGATCGTCGCCTTACTTGGAGGAAACAACTAAATACCAAACTGAGAAATATGTATTAGATTATAGGAAATAAATCTAAGGTAACACTTCAAAATAAATTACTCATTTATAAAAGCATTCGAAAAACTGTGTGGACTTACGGAATTCAATTATGGGGATCTGCAGCGACTTCTAATATTGAAATTTGGGAAAGATTTCAAGCTAAAGTACTTAGGAATCTAGTACATGCTCCATGGTTTGTCACAAATGAAATAATTAGGAATGATCTGAATATACCAACGGTTAAAGAAGAAATAAAAGCTCACTATAGCCGATACAAGGAGAGGCTAATAGAACATCTAAACCTTCTGGCAGCAAATTTAATTGGTGAAATTCGGTCGAGTGCAAGACTTAAAAAATACAAAACTATCAATGTTTAACAGTACTATCTAAATTTTTTGTATATTTCATCACATCATTAAAAATGTATATTCTTTTATTTTAAATAAAGCTATCATTAAATAAAATTGTAAAAGTATTAACTAATGGGTCTAATACTTACATGCTACTATGTATACTTATACGATTTACTTATTGTCAACCAAGACCGATTGTAAATAAACGAGATATAAGAAAAGAAAAAAAAAGAATACTTCGGAAATGAATTGACCGATTTTCGTTGGAGAAAGTCTATTCTTTTCGTCTCGCGAAAGAAACTCGGTGCCCTAATATGTTTGAGTTTTTATTGATTTTTTTCTTTTATAACTGAACAACTATTTAAGCTGAAAGATTGTCATTTTGATAATTTATAATACTGAAAATTTAGACCTACGTTATAAATTAATTTACCAATTTTTAGTTAAATTTTCATCCATCAATCTTTCTTTGTTATCTTTAAGCTAGAGTAATTAACAGTTCAAAGTTTGCAAACCATTAGTACAAAATTATATGAAACTTTGTTTCATTTTCGTCAACTATTTTTTCAATATTTCCCTAAGTTTATTTCTAAACTACTGTAGGATAAAACAAAATAAAAACAGTCTCACCCTTACGAGAAACTCGACTTGTATGATCGCCCCGGTGATACTCAACAGTACACCACCGTCGCTGTTCTTCCCAGTCTCAGGCCTCATCTCCCAGCTCTGAAAAGGTAAGTTAACGTGGCGATTGCTAGCCAAGCCCAGTACACCCAATCGACCTGTGCGAAAGGTCACTGACTGCTGTTCCTCGTTGTACTTGATGTCATGGACTTCCTCGGATGTCCAACGGCACTCGTCCGGTAACCAGTGCACCACCAACGGCGGCTCGAACCACAGAATCGTGTCCGGCAATCTACGGCATGGTCGGTTTTCGGGATTAAGGCCGCGTTGCGTGTATATTGCTATAGGGATTAGACGTGCAACGAGGCGGCAAAGTGAGGGAATGCGTAGAGTGGGTGAGTGATGGTTTTATGGTGAGGGGGGATTGACATTCGGAGTGAGATCCTAAATATTGTTAAAGTATTAGTGAGATAGTTTGAAGGGGTAAATATTTATAACGTAATATAGTTTTTATTTAATTTGTTTTAAAATTAATTTTTAGGAAAATAAACTTTTTGTTGCTAGTTTTGCCAACTAGTTGTTAAAAGCATTACAATCTGTCACCTTTGGAAAAGGAATAAAATTCTCTGTAAGAATCTGGGTAGAAAATTAACAATACTTTATATCTAACGTATTTACTGTTACTCAAAATGTCCATTATGAAATGAATAAATCTAGAAAATCCAAACAATATTTGTTTTATTCATAGTTTATAATTGAAGTCATTTTACACACACACATACACACACGTAGGTGTGTAATTTGTAAACTTTATTTCAGAATTTCCACTCACAGGTAGAGCATCATACTGATTGTGTATAAAACTTCAATAAATATTATTTTTAGTAGTGGAAAGAAAATATTCATTTGTTTTACGTTGATATACATATAAATGTAAACAGTATTTCGTGGATAATATATATATTTGTGTAATATTTAATAAATAATTCTTAAAAAAAACAAACACGTACAGACCTGTTATTGTCCAAAAAAAAATATTTATCTATATTTAATTAATTTTTGAGATATTTGTATAACGTTTCATATTGCAGCAAAAAAGCTGTAACTTTTAAGAATAAAACTTTTTTTTATAATTATTTCAAATAAACACGTATTTATATTCTAATGTACCTTTAAATTACTCAATTATAATTTGTATATAAAACAATTCAATTTGCTCAATAACCCAAATAAATATGCAATAAAAATTTCCCTACCATTACCAGCCAACCACAAACTACCAATTAAAATGCCAGATGCTACCGTTAGACGACCACAGGAGCCATTTAAATCCGACTAGTGCAATCATCACTTGATTAAATCTCGGTTTGCAGTTCGCGAGCTTCGTCGTGTTCATCGTCATACGTACTTGATGGTGACGAGCGCAAGCTTCTCCATGGCGGCTTCCAGCGCCTTCATCTCAGCTTCAATGACTTCCGGGGTGCGCTCGGCATCCGGAGCGGGTGGCGGTGCTTTATAGGGCCGATAGAAGCCGACGAACTCAAGCTCCTTTGGCAGCTGTACTGTAGGGTAGCGCAGAACGCAAAGTGATAAAGTCGAATTAAACCCTTGCCGTGTAATGCTTTTAGTAATTTGGGAAGATTGATGCATGAGAGAGAGAGTTAAAGGGAGGATTGAGCTGATTTCCGCATAATGCGCAGTATGGAAATAGATTTTTATTATTCTGTAAAAAAACTTTATTATAATTGAAACTATTGTTTATATATTTTAATTAAAAATTTGGAATTTTATCTTCACTAAAGTTATGTAAATTGTTAAAAAACTTTTTTAATGAAGAAAATAATAATTTTAAATCTTACAACAAAGAAGTATTCTGAAACTGAATGAAATAGATCGCATAAACCGTCATCCGATTGGCTTTGAAAGACCTTGTTTATAATTATCGCTCTTTCATATTGCCTCTGTGACTAATCATATTTATGTGTATTATTATTTTAATCAATAAGCAATTTAAAATAGAATTGAATAAATGCAGAAAAAATTTTATCGCTCCAGAACAACGTATATGTAAAGAAAGAATAACGAATGTACTACTTTAAAAATCTCACGTCAGTACTATTTATATATTTCTATAAGATTGTTTCAGAAAGTTCTATGTCACGAGCATAAACAAAAACAGACAAGAATATTTATGATGTGAATATGCAGCAAGAACGATGCACAAGTTGGCATAACAGAGGTAACACATGGAAAGCTATTCAGACAAGTTACAACTGCCATATTTCAATATCAACTTTATAAACTAAAGTGAAAAATTCATCATTTGTTTTGGCTTTTAGAAAAGAACGTCATATTTAAGAAATTTTTCTTTATTTAATTAAAAAGGGTTCGAAATATATGTATAAAATATAGATTCAAGTTTGATAAAATAAAGATATGCATTTTTTAATATATATACAAATAAGTAATAAATTAATTTACATTTAAGATTTATTAGCCGACTTTTGGATGATATATTTTATTGCAAAAATTAACTATATTACTCATGTTTCAGCAGCTTTGTGCATTTTAAAAATTGCGTAACTTTTATTTTTTGTAATAATAAATTATGTTTTATGTAAATGTCTAAATTTTTAAACATAAACAATATTTTTTAACTAAAATTGTTATATTTTTAAGCATTTGAAAATTAGTCAAGTCATGAAAAATAGAACGTTTTTAAGATTAATTGTAATTATATCCGCATTGAAGGAAAAGATAAAAATGTAGAGACATAAAAAGTGTAAAATGTACAACATACTTTATGTATAAAAACTTCAGAATCCATGAAGGCTATCTTACTGATTCCAAGTAAATTTGGATTACACATTTTTTATAGAACAAACTGATATAGTACCAAGAACCACAGACACAGAAAATTACGAAACGACGTATTAATTGAGAAAAGTTAATCTGCCAATCATCTTATCATCAATTGATATAAATCTCATTATCCAGCACCGATATTCAACGTTATATTAGCACTTTAAATTCTTTTTCACCGCTTAAAAATAAATGCGTGTATCACGCTGAGCAAATAAACAAGCAAATAATTGAACTGCTGATTGGGTAACATCGGATAAGATAACCGTGAGGCAGCCCCTTTGCCAAATTAAGTCATAATACCGTCGCATAAATTACTCCGCGTTGACGCGACGCATAACAGCAACGTCTTATCACCAATAACCAGCGACGGCGATTATAGCTCATATAACCATATCAACACGCGCACCAAACCTAATCAGTTAATATAACGGATGTAGGTACTCACTTACGAGTCGTCAGGAAGATGTCGCGACGCATGTCCTTAGGTTGGGGTGGTTGACGTATCAAATCGACTCTGTATAGACCACCAAGGATCGCGTATTTTCGTAGGTTCACGTCCGTCTTGCGCGTACGCGTGAACAGAAGCTCTCGTATATCCCGACGCATCTCGTCTGAAACAGATAAGAGGAGATAGATTAGAGAGGTAGATTGATAGATCGATTGGTGAGTAATTAGGTGGATGATGATGATAATAAGGTCGCGCGTGTCAGGTCCATGCGAATGAATTTTCGCCAGGTGGCTTACGTCACGTAGTAAGAATGGTTTTAATCTGATACGTGAAATGTAAGTAGTGGCCTTATTTTAATTATAGAAAATTATATTATCTATATTTAAGTGTTAAGATATAGTTGGAAATGCTCTAGATATTCGTGATAAAATGAAATCTAATACGTGGGGAAGAACAGTAATATTAAAATTATAATCGTAAGTTTTCGTTGGTTATCGTAACTTATATATAAATTAGAATAGTCAGTGTACAATCGATGCTGGTTTGCGCGATAAAGACGGCAATATCATTATGAAATATTACGAAGTTAGTAATTATATAGTATAATCTTGAGAAACGTTACGTGCACTTGTTTATGGAAAAGTAATCTGTAGGCATTTCGTACGGTACGGTATCAATGAACTTATCCTCTTATCGTGATAATAATAATGTTATGACTTTTCGTGAAATTCGTTCTGAATCACGTAAGTTAATGTATTATATTATTGCACGGTCAGTACACGCTGCAGAATTCTTATCACGCTCACACTAAATTCTATATAAGGAAACTTTCTTCCATGTGGGAAAGACCACCCAATTCAAGTCTGAGAAAAGAGAAATCAAAACGATTGATGATTTCATAATTTCAAGATTAGAAGGTAAAATTTAGCGACCAAGTATTTATAATCAGTTTCCTGCTTCGAGTAAAAAAAATTTATTCCAAAATTGCTTAAGAACGAAAAAACATTCAAGATACTATATATATATGCGCTTTGTTTTCATTTTGCATTTATAAAAACATTTCTATGATAACCAACAACAACCCCTTTCTTTATTTACAACAAACGCATGGTCTCTCATTCTCAACCGACCTAGAACATTAAGTCTCCGGCTAAACCTCACTTCTTCGCCTTTCTTCTAGTTAATAAAAGAACTCGCAGCTCCTGTGTGCACAGTCAACGACCTCCTTCGCGCTTACTTCTTCCCCGAAACTTCATAATGTACCATCTTTCCAACTCTCTTTCTCTCTATCCGGAAACACACACACACACACACACACACACCGCACAAGAAAACTTTCTCAAGCTCACCTTCTCGCTGCATGACCATCTCTTCTGGGCTGACCAGCAATGGAAGTGGCGCAGTTACTGGTTCCGGTTCGGCGTCAGCCGCTGCCGCCGCTGCGGCTGCTGCTGCGGCTCGTGCTTTTGCCTGACTCTTTTTACCCTTACGCTCGTGCTTCGAAGGTGCTGTAGCGCTCGTAGGTGGGTTCAGGATGCGCCTGATCATTGCGCGCTTTTCTTCTAATCGTTGCAGACGAGCGTCGCGCTGTTCGTCTCGAATCTCGTTGAGACTGTCAAGTTCGGTTTGGCAGAATTGCTGGAGATCTATTGACAGGAGTGGAATTACAATGAGAATTGTGAGAGAGTTACTATTTGCCACAATGGGGATTGTTCTCGTATGGTAATATTTGAATTACAATTTGATATAAGTAAATGTCATTGTTGTTAAAGTAGTAATAGAGAATTATTAAATTATATGTAGTTATTTGGCAATAATAGCAAAAAATATTTCATTAATTTAGAAATAAATGTTATACATTGCTAATGAATGAAACAATAAATTTTAATTTCGAAATTCATTTTGTTGACTCTCTTATTATTATAAGAAAATTAAATGGGTAATTATATACCTCACGTTATGGAAATGAATATTGATAAAATAATGCCAATATATAGACAAGGCCAAGATGTCGTTGAGCTATATGAACAGTAGTTTTATATAGTACTCAAACTATAAGAAATATATCAATTCGGCATGCTATCCATAATATAAGGTCGATAATTTCACAATGGCTTACATATTAACCACACATCATCAATGTTTTGAACAATATATTGGCTATACTAATTGTTTTTATGTGGCATAGTATTAATTTAAATATTTAATTATGATTGGTTCCAGTTATATATTGCCTTGTAAAAATATTGTATCATATAACAGTAATTATAAAATTAAAAATAATTTTTAAAGTGATACTACTACACAACGCTTAACTTTACACATTTATGTATTGCATAAGAAAATTTATCCTTCAAAATAAAATAAATAGTTCGGTCAGACACACATAATGAATTTAAGCTTTTAATGTACAATATTAAAATAACAAAGTAGTTTTTAAACATATACTTATCTTTGTACCGGACAAATATGCAAATTTAACTGTCGACTTAATTCCGTTTCAGATTCTTATGAATGTGAACAATTTAATGACAAGAATTTTAAACTACTATAACGTTCGGGATCAATGGAAGTTTTTGAATATTTAAATGTGTAATGTGCAGAAGTTACGAATATCTTAACATTTTGAGGAAGTACTTAATAAAGTAATGTTCTTTCTACTCTGCGAGAAATTATCAAGTTAAAATTACAGAGACCAAGCGCGAACAAAGTTTTAATTTACACGACTTGAAATCTAAGAAATTGCTTTTCTAAAACCTCATTAAACAGAAAAAAACTTTTAGCCAATTGAAAAAGCGTTGTAATTGAATTGTTTGATAAAACATAAAAGAACCTAATATACATAAAATTTTTTTTTATTAATCTAGTTGTTGCGAAACCAAAAAAAGCTATGAAAAAGATAATCATTATGTAAGAATAATTTAAAAATGCATAAAATTTGAATCGTATTATATTTGTATTGATTCGATTCTACTGTCTAAAAACTGTTTAGTAAAAAGTTGCATATCGATGTAAATCAGCAAAACATCTGTTAATTTGCATCGAATATTCAGTATTTAGCATCAATGACTTTTACTTATGCGTTTCAGAACAATACGCCTCGAAAATTGCAGTTACTCTGCACTAAAATAACTCTTATTATATTGCAACATAATATTACCCATCCCACAAGTTTACCCACCCATATCCATACGATATTCCTCGGGTAGCACAGGTATTGGAAACGTCGCTGCAGTGTCGGAATGATGATCGTAGCCCAGCCAAAGAATCCTTATTGCAGTGGCGTAACAGTCGAGGTCGACAGGCATCGTGATAGTCAAACCAACCTCCGTGAAGTCCACCTCTACTGGCTTCCTGTACACCCACACCCACACACACATATACACGTTTAAGAGCTTCGTAGAGTTAATTGCAAGGATCGAGTAGTCGCGTCTTTCATTATCGAGATGTTGCTGAAGCTTTTCTCTCTTTTATTTGGAATAGCTCTCTCTCTCTCTTTCGCTTGCGTTGATTGGAGGAATTAAGAGCTTTACAGCACGCGCGATTGGCGAGTGGATTTTTTTAAAAGAGCCGGGGACGCGTTTAAATGAGAGCTTCGAAATGAAATTGAGGATGGTGGAAAAAGGGAAGATTGAGTGATTTTGAAAGGTGATGGTAGTATAACAGTTTCATCAACGATGAATTTTTAAAATGTAGATTGAATAATCAAAGTAACTTTTTTTTATGAAGTTTTGAACTGTATAAACATCTAGCAGGAGTGGAGGATTTTAAAGCAGTTACAATATATATATATGGGCAGTTCTCAGGTGAATCGAGAGGTCAAAATTTTTTTTTCTTTTAAAATCACCTAAATC
>JAWWEQ010000001.1:32534703-32567843 GCA_035583055.1 Torymus tubicola
GAGAACTGCCCATATATATATATATATATATATATATATATATATATATATATTAAAAGCACTCATTTTCATAATTATTAACAAACGTGTTATTTAATTTGTAAAAAATGCATATTTCACCTATTTAGAATAAAAATACAATTTCCACGTTATATTAAATTATTCGCGAATATTATTGTCATCCCTCACACGAATTTCCGGAAACGTCTTTTGCATTGAAACGACAACCCTCCAAAAATATACCACATCAATGTTACGGTAATTATGGAAAGTACCGCGTTAAAATTATTTACATTTAAGCTAAATTCTACTTCTATTCGTTTAAAAATTAACAAAAGTACCTCTACGTAGATTAAATTAAAAAAAATAGAAAAGTAAAATAACAAAACCCATATTTACTTTCTACTTTTGTTAATTCTCAACAACACATCGACTTCCGTGTAATATGTTTACGGACAAAGTATATATACTAAGCAAGGCAACAACCACCCCTAATCACCCGAAGCTAAATTTTCCCAACGCGGTGCTGAACTTCCGCCTCTTCAACTTGCCTCTCTCTCTCACTCTACCCTCCTAATGTAAACATCACCACCGTTCTCTCTCTAGTTTCCTGCGTTTTCCCTTATACCCCTGGTTCTCGTTCGTCAATTTACCGACATCAACTTTTCGCCCTTAAATATATATATATATACCATGCAGTTATCGACTATTCAGTCTTTCCGCTCACCTTATACTTATATATACATACACATTATACGTAAACGTATGTATATATATACGGTTCTGTTTACAGGTGGAGCAAGGCTTGAAGCTGTACCGCGCTCACAAGCAGCAGGCGGCAGTGCGCAAGTGGCGTGGCGCACTTACTAGCATCGGTAGACGCGAGGATAAATTCGCTCTTCTTGGGTACCTTTATCAGGCCTATATGGATTGGGGCAAGTACAGGTATGTCATGCGTATTAAAGGTAACCTAAAATTTCTTTTTTTTTCTATCATTCGCGTATAGTTACGACGATATTAAAAGAATAAGTAGTCGCAATTTTTATGGCTTTCGGTTGGTGTCGATGATTTAAAGTCGGCCTCGCGGCGTGTGGCGCCTTTTGCACGAGTGATTTTATATTTTAACGTGGTGGTGGTGGCTGCTCGTAAATTTACCTCGTAAAGTTCTTTTTTTTCTCTCTCTCTCTCTCTCTCTCTCTCACTGCCACGGGCGTTGTTATGCAAAAATAAAAGTGTCTAGTTGGCACTTAAGAGGCCCAAGAGTACGCCCGAGTACACACTCGTATTTCAGAGCGGGAAGGTTTATCTCGTGCATGTAGGAGGGGGAAAGGGGAGGAGTAGAGACGAGTTTGAATGAGAATTTCCGAATGAATTTTGGACGGGAAAAGAGTGCTTTGTTGGAAAATGGAAAGTTTCGTTGAAATTTGATTTTATTTTTATTCTCTCTTTTTTTCGATTTTAGTGGTTTAAATGAATTTAGATTGTACGCTATTAATTGATAGATTTTGTAGACTACTATGTGATTTTGGTATAAAGATATAAACATGTTGAACGCGTAAGAAAAAAAGATTCTTTTTAAAATACTGAATAGCGATTTTCTTTTTCAGTCACGTGAACATGTCGGATTTTCAGGTGGACGAAAGCGTTTTATGGATAGCGAAACTTTCACTGTAGTTGTAGTAAAAAATTTTATGATCATTATACGGACTATATACCGGTGTATTATATATATATTGGAATAAAAAGGTTTTGCGTTATCAATATTAAAGGCGATCGGTAAGAAATACGAGGATTATAATACGTTATCGAGCCCTCGAAAAAGGAGAGAGAGAGAGAGGGGGGGCTACATAATGCGCCCGTAATATTTTTATGGAAGAAATTTTTATGTACGAAATTTTATCTCTAATATAAAGACTTCGATCCTCGTAAGCGCCGCGACGTCTATACATACGGAGAAAAATCCAGTCAAAGTTTACAAGATAAGGCTGCCGCGCAGCGATATATCGTTTGCAAAGATCTACATCAAAACATCGTGTAGTCTTATTCAAGTGTATGCGCATCCATTTATACATAAATGTATATAGATACATTCTTTTATCTGTCCTTTTTTTATCGTATTTTATAACTATTAGACTTTTGATTGATGATAATGTAGCGTAAGATGATTGATGAGCATATTTTAAAATTATAATTGTAGCAAATTGTGATATAATAGTTAAGGTGCAGTTATCAGTAATTATGATGCTTGAATGAAAAGCAATAAAATATGTTTTTAACAATTCAGTACGTATCATGGAAATTGTTAAAATGTGTACGAAGGATTATACAAAAAACGTTAAATTACATAAAAATGATGAAAAATATATTATGTTTTCATAATATTTTTAAAATGCAACCTTCCAAATCAATAATATTACTTAAAAAAAAAAAAAAAAAATAAAAAACATAAATTGAGCAGGTTGCGATATGGTCAAGTTATAAAAAGGTTCAGTGAAAATAACCATCTGTATAATCTCAATTTACACTACTGGTATGAATTTAGTATAAAAACAAATGTCACTTTTAAAATTTTCATAACATTTCTACATAATAAACCGACAAATGTTTTGTCCAAAAATCATACTTTTTATACTTTTAACAACAAGGCAAGTTTCATAAAAAGCACGTTTCAAATTAGTTGACATTCTCCCTTCCCATACAATATTTTCTGTATATATATTCAAACCACATTTCTTGAAAAAAATAACATACTATATTTTCAATAATTTTGGGATCGAGGTTGAAAAAAAATCTTTTATTGAAACCGACGGAAGAGGATCGATTGTTTCTTAATCATCCATAATTATTAATAAAATCCTTTATACGATATAAACAACTCACCTCTCTACCTCCTGCACATTCCAGAGACAGCGTGGAGTTCAGCAGACGACAGCTGCTTATCTCCGAGGAGCTCGACTCGCCGAACATGCGTGCAGAAGCATACCTAAACCTTGCGCGGGCTCACGAACGTCTTGGTGCACTCGATCGCGCCCTTAGCTTCGCTCGTCACAGGTATAACAATCTACCACTTTGTCCCCATCTCCATATCAACATAACTTAGTATATATACAATCTACATCACACACACACACACACACATAGATTTAAATCCACGATTTGGCTTGCTCCTCGCTATACCTCGTAAATTCCTTTTATGAGCAACATCTCTCCCCTGTTCTATACCTCCACTGTACCTTTTCTATACTCCTCGGCTTTCGCTTTACGACGTCATCCTTGAATATATACGAGCGAGAATTCGCCGCCGCTTTTTTCTCCCTTCGTCGTCTCTCTTTTTGCGCGTACGCGACAGCCGGTAGAATTGCTTCTCTCTTTTCGGTGGTGCGGGAATTCGCGTGAAAGCGAGAGAGAGAGAGTGAAACGTTCAGTGTTACTTTTTTATTTCTCTTGGTATTTGCCGTGAACGCGAGCGAGCGAGAGAAATAGAGAGAGAGAGAGAGCTACGTTTTTTAGTTGTCGCGTGCACGCGCACGGTATTTCAGAGGATGTGTTTTGGAATTCCTTTTGAAATTGCTGGTTTGAGTTTTGCTTTGCGTCGTCCTTTTTTGGGGGGAGGAGAGGGGCACGTGCAAGGGTGAATTTTAAATAGTCACTTTAAAATTTAATACTTTTGGATTTGTTATTTAAACTAGTTTATATTTTCGAAAGTTGGTTATGGTTTTATTGTACTCTGACGTTGTTATATAAATACAAAGAAATCGTATAAAATTATTGTAAGGAAGTTGTAAAACCGAGTCTTATAGTATATTGATATACAGATTTATATTTTATAGTACAAGTTGTAATGTAAATATCGGATTTCGAGCGTAACGACTTAATTCCGTTTTATGAAAATAAAAGTTTTCGGCTAAAGTAACCCAAATCCACGTTTTATATACTTAACCATTTCGTAATGCTACGGATTGACATCGTTTCATATATATAAACTTAAAAGGGGTACGTAATTTTACAAAGTGAAGCTTATTCTTTCCTTTTAAAGAAACCACTTTATTTGAAATTGCATTCTAAATTGTTACGTTATACCGTACGCATGTTGGTCCTGCACATGATATTGTTACATTCTCAAAGAGAGAGCGTTATACAATATATACCGTAGAAAATGATATTTTATTGTTTTCGAAATCGAAATTGAAAAAGTTCATATATTTCTACAATCCTATCTTCATAGCAAACTTACTGCGTTCTTACATTATTATCGAAACCTAACAACTGGGATATATCGAAAATACGAAAAATCGGCTTATGTACGTCGTTAATACGCCAGGGATAAATAGGTTACCTATATACAAAAATAAACTTCCACTTCCTCATTTCAAACGAAAAAAAATTATAAAAATTCTCTAAATTTTCACTCCACTCCTATTTGTAAAAATTCAATTTCTAAACCTCTACATCTTCCTCCACATATATACACGCACACACGCCATCTCGACAACCTCTTCGCTCTAAATTCCTCCATTCCACCGAATTTCCTCTCCCATTCACCACTAACTCCTTCTATCTACCTACCTCAAAAATAAACGCATTAACTCTATACTATACCGACATATATACTAAATCTAATTAGCAGCATCTGAAAAGCTTTTTCTCTTCTTCTGTTATTTGACAGCCTGTACAACGATTGCGACCAATGCGCAACGGCAGGCTTGGTCCACCTGACCGTCGGTCGGGTCCACCTCGAACTTGCCGGCTTCTGCAAGGCGCTCGAAGCTTTTCAACGCGCCCACAAGATCGCCCACTCCATTCAAGATCCTTCCCTCGAGCTTCAGGTACGTACTATACGTATATATACACACACAAGAGAAAGAGAGAGAGAGAGGGAGAGAGAATGTTGGTGGCAGTAGTGAAGTCTTGCAAGTACGCGTATAGGATTAGCCAACGCGCGGCGGCGTCGAGTCGAGGTGGATTTACGAGTTTCCGAGGATTCCGGAGTATACGAGAGGGTGAATGGACTGAAAGAAAGAGTAGGAGGCGAGAGAGTTTGGAGGAAAGGTTGCCAGTGTATAAGAAGAAGATGTGTTTTTCGTTTGATGTCGCCGACGAGGTTGAGAGGGATGAGAGTGAGAGAGGAAGGTTGCAGAGTGAATAGGTGGGCCTGGTTTTTTTCACGAGTTTAACGCTATTTTGCTAATGGCGTTTCTAGATTTGGAAATTGAAGTGATAAATATTGTTGGTGCGGTGATCTTTTTAAAATCGATGTGTTGAGGAAACAATATATTTTAAAAATGTTATTGTTACTATACCACTTTTTAGAAACGCGAAAACTGTAAAAATTCTTACTTTACATAATTTACATTTATAATATCGTTCAAATAATTTAATAATACTGTACATGATATATATGAACATTTATTTCGTAATTAAAAGTGAATGTACATATAAAAGTCAAATTTTACCAAAGAAGCTCATTAAAATTCTCTTAATTAAAACCAATATTTTAAACGGAATATTCAAAGAAAGTGATGTAATTTATTATGGTATACATGGATCATTTGCTTTAATTATAATATTAATTAAAAACTTGGGTATGACAAAAATGCAACTCGGGTAATTAGCGCACTCTGAATTAACCAACGTAGAATGGTATAAAGTTTAATTAATTGCGTAATTATATTAAAAGTTTTCCGTGTTGTAGAAGACATTTATTTCTTCCTTGTGGCGTAGAAAAAAAAACTTTTATATATGCTCAATATAGTACTTCTACAAATACGAAAATAATATTTGTAAAGAACCTTGTAAAAGTTATTACTGATTTTATTTGTAAGGAACGTTGTAAAAAATTACTTTTGATTATCTTCTTTGTAATTCAGAAAACACTATAATCATTAGAACTATTTAGCTTATGATTGGCATTATATAAATGCTTCTAATTACGCATTCAAATCGCCGCTTACTGCGGGTAGTAACCATTGCCTCGGATGATTAAATACGTGTTTATACTACTTACAATGAATATCTGCATTAAAACGAATTTCATTTATAACGAATAACCAATAAGTTATACAAATATTATTTAAATAATTTTTTCCTACTTATAAAGTATTTCATTACGAAGTATTCAAAACTCTCTATTTACGAAGTATTGAAAACATTCGGACAAAAGAAAACTCTTACAAATCTCACCTCTCGCATTCATCCTAAAGAAAAAGAGCTTGAAAGATAGCGCTCATTAATGTTACACAAGCCGCAGCACCGATGCAATCAACACAACACCACAGTCGGACGCTTCCGCGTATTCACTTTAATTCGCGACAATCGTTTTTTCTTCCGCTTCTATATAAAGACACTTCCGATAAAATTCTCCAATACCTCCTCCCCCTTTCTCTCTCTTCAACATAAAAGAAAAAAACAGCCACAACAAACGTTTCTAACGACCCTTTACGAGGAGATATAAAGATAGAAAAGAGTGGAATAAAAACAATTTTCGCGCTACCTACTTTGGCGCAATTATTACAGGTATACGTGGGACTGTCGGAGCTGTTTTGTCGACTGCAGGATGCTGACAAGAGCGCGAGGTACGCGTCGCGCGCCTACGATCTGTCACGGAGTCTGCAACTCGGCGACCTCAACTCCCGTCATCATCGTGCTGCGCTTTTACAAATGGCCTCTGCGTTGAGGAAGAAGGGAGAGCTTAGTGATGCGCTTGGATACTGTTCTGTAAGTTGGTTGTTGTGGTTTACTTTTTTTTTTTTTAAATAAATGGAACCTGGTGAAAACGTAGACTGAATAGTTAGATATGCATGCAAGATTTATTGTGTAAAGGATTATTTTAGTAAAATATTTAAAGAAATGATAATATTTTTTTATTTATATACGGTTTTATTGTATCTCTAGCAAAATAAAAGGAAAGACAGTAATATTATTAATTAATAGCTAATATTCTTGTTATATGGATAATTAAATATACAACAGATTAAATTAATTAAAGTGTAGCTTTTTGTTCTATGTTAAAGTTGATTTTAATTACTATCCTTGCGTCAAACGTTTGAGATAAATATGTTGGAAGGTCACCGGAAACTATAATAACCATGTAACCATAGTCCGAGATTTAAGTTCTTATACCTAAATGTAATGTCATTAAAATAACTTTATGATAGCTATAATTTTTCGTAGTTGAATATATCAAAGTTCAAGGATATTAATTTAATATACTATAAAAATTAAATTCTGTTTTATACCCAACTATATAAAAGTATTAAAAAATCAGTTAATTATGCTAAAATGCGAATTGAGTATCATTCATTGTCCATTAATATAGAGTTAAGTAGAACATTCATTATAGTGTATATCACAAATATACATCATAGAATAATTATATATTTATCCTTTATTTTATAATTATTTCACAGTTTATATTATTAACATCTACAAAATAATATAAAATAAATGGCATCTCATATCTTAAATTAACGTTTTTAAACGACAGTGCAACTACCTAACTTTCAGTTGCTGAATTCCAAAAACGTGCCTTTCAAAGATAATACATTGGACGAAAACCCCTTTTAAATATTTATGAAAACAAAAACGAAAAATATACCAGACTTGTATAAAATTTAGCTAAAATATTAAACCCTACATCTCAAACATTAATCAAAAGCCTACCCAGAGACCTTCTAATACATTTATAGCAGCCAAAAATGTATGAAAAACACGAATCGACCCGTAAAAAAAAAACTTGACCTCCTCGATATAACCAGAGCGCACTCGAAAGCGCGTTAACAAATCGCCTGGAGTCCAGCTGCCTAATTCGACACGACACACTTTTCTCAGCTCTTGCAGTAGAGTAGTAGTAGTAGTAGTAGTAACAGCAGCAGTCGCATACAGTAGCTTTCTCACCCCCCCCCCCCCTCCCCCCTCTGCAGAACAAATATCCCCGAGCACCGTGAAACTTAAACGGCTCACGTACACCCGCACTGCTGCTTTCTCTCTCTCTCTCTCTCTCTCTCTCTCTCTCTCTCTCTCACTATATCCTTTTGTCTCTGTCCCAACAGGAGGCGACGCGGATGTCCCTAGTATCCGGGGACCAAGCTAGCTACGCCAGGAGCATCCGGATAATGGGCGACATTTACAGGAATAAATCGGAAATTAACGTGAGTCATTAATATACTCCTTTTTCCTTTCCCTTATACTATCTTCATCGTGTATAAGATTTTTATGTCCATTATTCGCGAGACGTAGTTACAGTAGACGTAGTTTATATCAGAACTCGCAGCAGCAAAGAAGCCGCGTTTAAAGTAAATTAACTTGAAACGGTATAGTTGAATGAAACAATGCTGCTGGGCTTTTAATTATCATATGTTGAATTTAATTACGCTACGAGAGCTAAGCTACGAAGAACCAGAGAGAAATATAACGTTTTGAATTAAGTTGTCCCTGTTACTACATGGGTTTTTAATTTTCTACTTTCATGTTGCTGCTCGCGCGTGGCCGACGAGTACTCGTATATATAGTTATCTGTGTATACGCACCTGAAGCTGGAGATTACACGGTTTCTTTTTACCTCGAAATCGGCCTTTGTACGCAGTTCCCCGTAATAGCGCTGTGGATGAAATTAGATGCTAAAAAAATATAGAGATGTTTTATTTTCTTTTTTTTTTTTAAATTACCAGTGCTTGTAAATGTAGCGTACTTGAACGTTACTATATAAAAAATTGCGGTTGTTTAAATTATAAAATAACCAGCGTATATAATAAAAATATATATACGCACGTGGAATTTTAATAGGATTTTATAATTTCAATCGATATTCATACATTAATTATATTGAAAACGTTCGCTCGTAAAAATTGTGTTATAAAAATGTTAATTATATTCCATAATATTTTAATAACACGTCCCATCTTGCGCATGCAAATAATATTCATAAACGGTAGTCGTCATTGATTATACAATCGCTCACCCATCGACAACAATAATCGTTTCTGTGGTACTTGATTGTTATTATTATTTTATACATCCGCTCAACTTGCAAGTCAGAATACTCTCGAAACATCGGTAAAAATAAATTACCATTTTGTTTATAAAAAATTTGTTATATTCGCCAAAAAAAACTAAACTTCAACCACACGTGTACCCCAAAAAGAAGAAATAAACATCCCCAATCCACGATAACTTCCCCATGACCGCACGCTGCAATCTCATCAATGACAATGAGCCCAATCTCTCGGCTTCTCACTCTAACAATAGACACATAGAGAGCGTCGCGCTCGACATCACCCACCTATATACACACACATATATATACATATATGCACGCACAAACGACGACGACGACTATGAATATTCATGTACGACTGTGTGCGAGGCAGAAGGCGTTCCGCCAGTACGAGAGTGCTATGGGCTCAGCGGCAGCGACGGGCGATCGGCTCTGCCAGATGGAGGCCATGGACGGTGCGGCACGATGCCTTGAAGCTCTCAGACTCCAGCACAAGATATGCAACTGCAAACCCCTCGAATTCAATACGCGGCTCCACGAGGTCGCCAGCTCTGTTGGCGCTAAGGTATGTGTGTATGCGTATGGCTAAATGTATATATATATGAGTTGGTGACTGGAATGGGGAATGTGTATGTGGAAGCGGAATATTTCGAGAGGATGATATATGTGTGTGTGTGTTGGGTAGTGGGAAGAGGGGAAAAAGTAGTTTGTGAGGGTAGGTTGTTAGTTGTAATGGGTACAACTGGAATTGACAGTAGTGAAAGTTGCTTGAGATACAAGCTGTGAGGGTATAGTGAAATTATTGTAAGATGGGCGTGTACGATATTTATTTATTTTTTTTTTTCGAAGAAATAGAAAATAGAGAGTTACGAAAATTAAATATTACTACTGAATTTTCAAAAAACATAGCAGTCGGTAAATATACTAATTGAAGTATATTAATAAATTAACGACCATATTCAGGTTGTAATTTAATTTTATATATCCTATAAAGCATGTCCATCCGTAAAATCAATAGCGATTTTTTATGCAATTGGGCAGCTCAATTTAACGCTCTAATATATTAACCAGTGAAACTTTCACAAAACATGAAAAAGCTTTTTCATTGACGTTTTTTACCCTTCGTTAATATTCTCATTTCATTCATCTTATTTGAGTCTACTATTATTATTTGCTTTTATTATTTGATGTATGCTGAAATATTTGTATATAATAAATTCATTAGATTTGATAGGCCATACACGATAGAATATAGGACAGGGAGATAAAAAGGAAAATATGAAAACATATTTGTAACAAACTTTTTTTTTGACATTTAAGATATATATTTATGGTTTCGGGAAATTTATGAAGGATTGTTTCCGTATAATTAAACAGTTATACCGACCGTTCAGCGTTCATCCTTTTCTACATTAGACGATCAAACTTCCTATATTAATCTAAAATTAATGGAGTGAATATGAATTATGCATTACCATTTAAGGCATTCTATATATAATACATCAATAATTACTGATGACAGTGCAGGATAATTCAATACAAAATATAATCATAAACAGTCATTTTTATATGCTTTTTTTATTTTTTATTAAAATGCACATTTTAATAACATTTGATTTTAAAAAGTAAAACCAATTTATATACCAAAAGTATATCAATCCTATGTCAGAACAAATATATCATCAATATTATATTCCGTACAAATTATGCACGTTTCGCTTCAATTAGAATAAACTTGACGATATAGAAATGCATGTTTAGAATGAATTTTCGTTCATTCGCACACCAATAAAACGTCCGATCTAAAACTAGAGATAAAAATATCATTCTTTTTTTGGTGTATTCCATTTGCAATGAATCTATAACATGCGACCTCTTTCTAGTAATCGATTTCATGCCAGAACCAATCTCTCATAAAGAAAATAAACTCCACTAGATTAAATTTCATTTAAGAATGATTTCTGTACCGCTATGACAAATAATTTCACAAATAAATCTTTCAATTTTTAATTATATATTTTTATTTATTTATTTCTCAATTTCACTAATCTTATTAAACTTTACATAATTAAACCTAAAGGCACACTGTACTAGAAGATTAATTTAATTGATTCAACAAAAGTGTGTTATTTCATTCAAATTACCTGTTGAATTATCTTAAGTTGGAAAGTAACTTAGCGTAACTGTAGATTAGGTATTTCAACGAATTTAATTTAATTTTATTAATTTTATTAAACACTATAATATTACTAATACTATAGTGATATATTACTATATCACTATTATTGTATACAATGCATATTAGGTATTATACTGTAATGTTAGTTTTTGGGAAAACATAACGTTTTAAGATTACGATGTCATTATATTTGATTCTGTTATAATAGAATATAAGGAGTAAAATCACCTGTTGATTACTAATTATTTACAATTCAAAATAACAGTTTAATAATAAACTAATAAATAATAAATAATATGTAAATGTAATTCACGTGATTGCAATAAATATTATTAAATTCTAAATTTGAACACAGTCAGAATAAGGATTTTGCCAATTGATTGTATACACGCATAAATAAAAAAACTATTTAAGTGCTTGAGCATAGGTATATTTAAAATTCACGCTATATCAAGTAGTTGAAAAATATGACAAAATGAAAGTTGTAACATTTCTAATTAACTACAAATAAATCCAGGGTAAGTTTAGTTGGACGTTGTCTTTTAAAAAGCTAATCCCACTACTTTATTAGAATAAAAAATAATCTATAATATAAAAACTTAGGTTGTTTTAAAGTAGAAATTTCAAATTAAGCAATTTGTAAAAATTTATATTGAAACAGCCATACATTTTTCCAGTTTTATTGTAAAATTTTATTTAAATGTATTATAAAAAATTAATTTATAGTTATATACCAATAAGTTTGACTTATTTACATGGTTTACGAATTTTCACTTCAAAAATAAGTTATAAAATAATCCTATACAAAATAAACAATTGACACATCTCATTTCTCGAACAAAACTAAATGCTTATATGAACGATGTTGATTTTGAGAGCACTCTTACCAAACTAGTTTTTTTTTATTCTTTGGAACATTACAAATGAAAAAGAAAGGCTGCCAAGTCGGAACCATGTGCCAACAATAAGTTACAGGTTAGATAACGAAAAAATAATTAAAAATAGCTCTAGTTTGATCCACAATAATTCCATAACTAACAAATCAATATGAAATTCGGAAAATAGAGAATGAGAGCTTTCCAAATCTTTTTTCAGAATTAAAAAATGTTGATTCCTTCAACATTTACGTGAATTTGAAGTTGGGTTTGAAATTGACAAAAATGATATTATAGCAAATTCACGAAATACTGTAATCATTTAAGAACTCGATGGTTTTTTCCAAATTTTCCCTTTGCTACCATTTTTCGTCAGTTTCGAGTCCAACTTCAAACTCACGTAACTTATGAAGGAATCAACATTTACTAATTCTGCAAAGAGATTCGGAAAGATCTCATTCTCCAGCTTTTTTTTCTTTTTTCGAATATCATATTGAGTTGTTATTGGCCCGTAACTTAATGTTGGCACATGGATCCGTCTTGGCACCCTTTTCATTTGTAATGCTCTAAAGAATAAAAAAAAAACCTAGTTTGGTAAGCGTGCTCTCAAAAACCACATATTTCCATTTTTGGGCTAAGAAGTGTCCGATTTTCTGTAGAATGCCTCATATATATTTCTTATAACATATAACTACACTATATAGCAATACCACCATTTAATCGCCTTATAAAAAAAAAACTAACCAAAAATTCCAGCTGCTTATGCGTACGGTGCGTTCGCGCTTATCACGCATCTACGGCTCGCTAGGCGACGAGGACCAGAAGGCGCACTACGAGCGTGCGGCTGCTGCTATCGAAGACGACCTGGAGTTACGCTGCGGCGGCTGCGGCGATCCATTTGGCCTCGAGGCCGACTCCCTTGAGGCACTGCCCTGTTCCCACATCCTACACGCGAGGTCAGTGTGCCTTATCTATTCAACGCATTCTGTATACATATAAGCGGTGTGCTATAAGTTTTTTAAAAGAAACTTTGAATGCCCAAAGGGAGGGAGGAGTTGTTTGGTATTCATGGTGGGGTGTATATATAAGGGACGAAGGGTGCGGAGAAGATGCGTGTAATTTTTAGCGATACAAAGTTGTTGGAAGGGCTTTTTTTTCTTTTTTTATTGAAATATGGAAAGGGTCGGTGGGTGAGGGTTGAGAAGTTTTTGGTTCATTGATGCAGTGGGTCGGATGGAGAATATGTAAGACAAAATTTGCTTGCATTTTTGGAGAATAGAATCTGACAAGTTTATATTTTACGTGAGAATTGTATATATACGCAATGAAAATTTGCTTTAGTTTTGAAGCTTCGAAGAATCAATATTGAAATAATTTGCATTAACAAAAAAAACCGTTTGATTTTTTTTTTAAAGTTGTCAATTTCCTATATAAAATTATACAATTGCATATCAATTTTAATGAGAAATTGTATTTGATCTCCCATGAACTTTAATACGTGTACTCTTAGTCTCACATGCTCGAGAGATATGAATTAATAACTAGTTTGAAGAAAATTACACTTTACATTAACGTGCATATAATGCACCATATGCTCGCGCGAACTTAGCAGTCAAAGTTCTGCAATGTTAGTAGATAACGGCCGAGCTTGATAAGACAATGTTTGCTGCGTGTGTAATACTTGACTTCAGGCTTAATTATGAAATTAGATAATTTCGTATAATAAATTCAGTTTATAATTAGAAACTTTGCCAACCAACGTGTGTATATCAGTAACGCGTCGTATATATAGAAACATAAATTATAACTTCAAGTTTCCTACGTACTTTTCCCGCAACAAAGTTATATCAATATATATTAATTTCGCACAGTATTAAACACACGAAAATAAAGTTATCTAATTGCATACCTCATAAAATGTTAATTATTATATATATATAAATATATATATATCATTCGAAATATTTCAGGTGCGCGTCGGACATTCTAAAGAAGCGCGACAAGAAGAAGAAGCGCCTCTGCCCAGACTGCCACAAGTCGGTGAGCTCGCGGCTCTACCTACACTGCGACGACACGCACGATATCAATCCGTTGAACCACAGTTCCTTGAGCCTGGCGTCGCTAAGGGCGAGTAGCCTCGCCACCCTCGAGGACTGTCACGCTACGAGCAGTGTCTAACGAACAACCACCTCGTCATCTAGGCCCCCACCGTTATTGCCAACAGCCTTGCGTAACGTCAGATCGTTTTTGAGTTGTCGTTTCGGTGCTGCCGTGTACCGAGGTTACGCGCTCGTGTCTGCCGTTGAGTTGGTATTTATGGAGTAACTTGAGTTTTAAAACTTTGAGAATGAGATGATTTTTGATAAAATATTTCCAACTTTTTTTTTTATTTTAATTGTTCTACGGTAATATTGTAATTGTTCTATTTATGTTTTAATATATGCGGGTACTCACGTACTACTTAGTCAATTCTCTCAACTTATAATTATATTTTTGTATTTTCCGGAATTATGAGTTACTCTCTTGTATCGCCAAAAAAAAGAATTATCACAACACACAAGGTGGGCCAGTTTTCTCGTTGTTGCACAATTCATCTTTAAAACAAAATTACTATATAAATATGAAATACAACTATACGAGTGACGATTATAAATGAAATAAGCAAACAAAAAAAAATATATATATATCTTCCTTATATGCACGTGAGTCTACTGCCGTTAGGGAAATTTAAAAATTTTACGGTAATAGTACATCGTTTGAAAGAAAAATAAAAAGAAAAAATAATGAAGTGAAGTTCCTCGCGTTGCAAATTAGAGAATTACTGCACATTTTTAGTTAAACGAAACGTTAAACACCACACGTAAATGGTTTAAAATGTGTTTTAACTAATAGTGTGCTTATTCTCTAGTGCGAGTGTCAATGCAAATTAGTAGAGACGTTAAAACGTCAATGGTTACTAGTGGTTTCCTTTTTTTTTTCTTCTTCTTCGTTTCGATAACAAGTTTCGAACAAATGAAGAGCAAAACCACTATAAGCATCGAATGTGCGTTTCACGATTAACTATAAACAAAAACTTTTTATTCTAAATATCGAAATGAGTGAATAATATATATACGAAGCGATGTTTTACTTTCCGATTGTTGTTCCTATTTTACGATGAAAAATCTGCATTCGTTGCGCACTCAATTAAACTAGCACTCTATGAAAGTGCCAACAAAAGATAATGAATCATTCTGCCAAATTTGTAAAAAAAAAATATATAATTTAAGTATCATTATGTTTCGTTTATCAAAGGTACAGGGTAATGTTGAAACATAACTTAAGTGATGACTAATTATTTACTTTTCATATCTAGAGTAAATTTAAATATAATCATTTTTACATTTACTGTTCATTTTTAAGAACAATACAAGATTTAACAAATGCTACGAATTAAAGTATGATTGATCGTAGATATTGCTTCTTCGAAATAACATAACGTTAATTGTTCCGGAGTTAAACTGCCCAACAGAAGCAATGTATTTAAGTATTGAAACTTTAATTATTTATTAATATAAAAATTCAATTATAAGAACAAAAAAACACTACCCTGTAAGCCTATTCGAACGTTTAATTGTATTTCTTCGTACAACCAAATAAAAAAAAAATAATATAATAATCGAACGAAGACGATCACGTATTAATATATATATATTATTATGATGACTTTATACCTCGCCACTGAACGCAGGCATTCTATGAAGATGATATACGTATAATAAATGTATAATGTGAGGGTGCGCGCGAGCGCACGCAGAGTATCTTATATTTAGATGTATATAAATATTTTTTACACGTAAATAAAAAAAAAATACCAAAGCCGAAGTGATTGTAAAACGAGGAAGAGCGAGAGAGCGAGCGAGAGAACGAGAGCGAACGAGAGAGAGAGAGAGAGAGAGAGAGAGAAATGTCAATCGCCGTGAGCACGCGAGGGGTCCAACGCGAAGACAGGCATGAGTCCTTCGAGAGAAGGACAAGAGCAAGCGTGTCTCGATTTTATGCGATAAATTAACGAGAAAATTCGAGAGCAAAAAAAATAAAGAAAACACAGAAAATATACGTTATGATATTTCCCGTCCGAGTCACACACACACACACACACATTACACATACAAACATACATATAGACATACACTAACACACTTGTATACATACGCAAACATGCATCTTGTTGTTAAAGGTATAGAGGAAATCGAATTTTTTCGACGCGATATATAACGTATGGAAATTAAATGATTAACTAAAAAAAAAAAAGTAACGAGACGAGTTTGTTGTTCGAGATGGTCGCTTTTAACGAGAGACATAAAGGTGGGAGAGAAAGAAGAGGCACACGTGAACGAAATTGATAAATAATTATGTCGTATTAATTATTTATTGATGCTGTCAATTATATATTTTTTCTTTTTTATTTTGCACGTATATTTGGACGACGAGGCCACATATTTTCGTTTTCGACTATGTAAACCCTATATACCTTCGATGTGTTAAGAGCGTCCATCTTACGTGTAACTTAAACTAATAATGATACGACGTTTGGATATTCACCCTGAAAAGTTGAGTGATAAAAGTAAAATGTATGTCGTACACGATGAAATTTACGTGGAAATGTTATACTTTTCAGGGGTTTCGAAAAAAAAAGTTATGTGAACGACGTACTATAGTAATTACGAATCAGTGTTTCACGTCATATTGACCATTTTCTAAATTAAAGTTTGTCAAAAAGAAGAATGAAATCTTTCGTTCTAGTATAATGATAGATTCGCTAGTTTTTTTAAAAGCCTACGAAAATACTTCTCTTGAAAATTTTTGTCTCTGAAATAATCAATACTTCAATTAAAGTATAATGAAAGCTATTTAAATTTTTTATAAATTATCAAAGAACTCCTTATAAAGGATTAATTACGGTTAGGTATCACATAATAAAGAAGATTTGTAATATTGAATTCAGATATTTTTAACATTTTATTACTGTAGATTTTTCAATAAAAAAAGAACAATTTGTAATGATTAAAATAGAATTTCAAGTTCAAAATCTAAAACATAATTTTACAGATAGAATATTTCAATCTTTTTTTTTGTCCTAATAGACTTTCAAGACGTTGAAAGTTTTTATTCGAATGTCAAAATTCAATGTATCATGTATAACTTGTGAAATGTTGAAGAACTTTAAAGTTTAGAAGTAGCCGTTCTGACGTGAAATGCTTATAAAATACGTATTAACAATGTACGGATATGAAAAAAAACTATGCATTAAACCGAGCACATACGTAGTATATAATTGTTCGAATCACCACCCGATGCCCTAAAAAAAAACTACCAAAAACCGAAAAACTTTACGAACGAAACCAGTTGAAAAATTTTACAATTTATGTGTAATGTAAAAAAAAATAATAAAAAAAAACAACGCATGTATCGAGGAGTTATAAATATTACAAGTATCGAATTGTTGAGTAGGTATAAACAAAATACAGGAAAAAAAAATCTTAACAAAAAATATTAAACGCTAATGCGACTTATATGTCGGTAGGCTATATCGAAGAAAGTATAAAAAAAATTATAAATATATAAATATATAAAGGACGTGTTCTACGTCTTCTTTATGATGATGCTTAAACGTTGTAGTGCCTACATCGCGAGCGTTGCACAAAGATATAAAAAAACCGGTGAAATAATTTGATTGGAGGGTTTTTCTTCCTTTCCCGAGAGCCGATTGTTTCAACCCAAGAAACATGTATACCGGAAGGTTCGTTTTCTAATTTCACAGGTTGACTCTTTTTTAAAAATCATAAGTTTCATCGAACGTTGTTGTATGATATTTGGCGAAAGTGAAATAAAAATTATTTTAGGAAAATAAAAGAAACAAATCACAAATTTTTCCGATTCCTTTTTAAGTTGTTTTATTCAAGCGTAATTTCTATAGATATCGTTATTCAATGGTTTTTTTTTCTTCTTAAAAAATATTAAATGATATATAAAATTGTTATAGAATTTCAAATTTCTTAATTTTATTAAATTAACAATGATAACTATGCTTTATATCCATGAAACTATTATATTTGAGTAATTTCACGTTGTTCGTCAACTTTTCATTTTCTTTTATTTTAACAAACTGGAAGAACATATTTTTAAAAATTGAAAATATTACAGAATTTGTTATATTTCTGTTTTTTTTTTGTATTCTTTCGTATTAATGAGAATTCTTGAAGTGGTAATATCGTCTTCAACTGTCGTCATTCAAGTTTTACAATTAGTGGCTGCTTCCAACAGCCGGTAAAAGCCGATGTTTTAATTTTATTCTCTACGAGGACGTAAAAAATGTTGAGAAAGCGGCCAACGTTCGAGTTCCTTTTTCCCGAAAAAGC
The DNA here is from genome assembly GCA_035583055.1 of Torymus tubicola. NCBI lineage: Eukaryota > Metazoa > Arthropoda > Insecta > Hymenoptera > Torymidae > Torymus > Torymus tubicola. Next base: position 32,553,151 of record JAWWEQ010000001.1, read on the forward strand.
TTTTTCTTTTGCGTTGATCGTCGAAGAGTCCAGCTTCACATTTTTTTTCAGCAATTCTACGTGTCGACACACATACACACGTTTTTTTATATTTTATTTATTTTACCCTTGAGTCTACGAGAACTTTACTGATAAAGTTTGAAATATTTATATACTAAGAGATGGAGAATCGTCGATATACATGTACATTTATATACATACATACCATATAAAATTTCTTTTTATTGATCTTCTATACCATTTTTAGTCAGTCATACTGTTCAATAACATTTGTTTTAGTTAATTCATGCTCACCAGATTTATTCCGTTTCTGTATAATCTTCAGTCGCACTTTGTAGTACAATAGTCAATTAACAAAATGTGTGTATTGCAAAAATCTCGTCGACGGTAGCTTAGTTCCGCTTTTTATAACTTGCAACAACGTTGACCGACAAAAGGTTTCGTAAATCGTGCGTTACAATGTTACGTCAGAATTCAAAACATTTTTTCTTGTTTTTTGTATTTTTTTCTTTTCTTTAATATATTGGTATATTATTTGCGTGATAATGAAATTTGCTTCAAATATATTTGTATACAAGATTATAAAATAAATCATATAATTCATGAAAACACGGTGTCATTAATACTTTGCTTAGTATTCCTTAGCAAATAATTAATTCAACATTTTTCAGACAGAAAGTACGAAACTAAAGTAAAACACAAAAGTATCATTTTCTTTCGAGTTTTCTTTATGGCCCTAACTCAAAATCAAAAGAAATTATTATTTAACGTTTTCTTCTAGTTTCAAGCTTATAGCGTACCTAACTTTTGTTAAAAAAATATAACAATTTTTCGATAAACTAAAGCTCCGACCATGAAATTTTGAAGGCGCGCAGTGGTAAAAAATGATGGGCTACCTTCCTTTTCATTAATCATTATAATAGTATAATAATAATAATAATAATAATAATCTTTAGTACTTCTAACGTTATATATATAAAGTTAAACATATTATTAAAGGTTTCTCACGAAATCGACAGTTAAGAATTAGTAACAAAATCTTAATGACACTCTCATAAATCCATCGATGCGACGTGGTGTGTGGTTTTTTTGTTTTGCGTATAATGAAATATAAACAAGTCGCTTGCGATTCTATACATAATTACGATTTCCTATCGTATTCTTTACCATATAAATACAGTAATCTCGCATGATTGCTGAAAAGGGTCCGGGTCACAAAAAAAGAAAAATCAAAAGTAAGAATAGAGAGAGAAACGTAAAACGTACGCATAAAGAAATGAAGAAAAACGTATAAGGACTACAATGATAGTTATAGTAAAAATAATAATAGTTACGAGAAGATTAGTTAAACACCACGGCCCATAGAGACGCAAACTCGGTTATCTTTTTGAACCACGTTTTTTCACACTTTTCTACTTTTATCATCGATACATACGAAATATATATCGGTTCGCGTCCTTCACGCGTGACTATATACATGCTAGACATACTTACATAGGTACATACATTAGTTTCTTTTATTAATTTTTTTTCTCGTTCGATCTTCGTACTTTTTTGCCTTTCTTTGCCACTACTTTTCTTTCTCTTTTTTCTTAAAAAAAGAACTAAAACTCTTTGAACACCTCCACGCTCCTCGTCGCAGTCTCTTGTGCGCTAGCACGAATAAACGCATTTATATTTAAACGTAAAACCAACGTGTTACATTTTCTTCATGAGCCCTTTTTTCCTTTTAAAACATACATTATACAAGTACATTACACATATTTCCTTAAGGAGTTGCGAAAGCAGAAATACCAAATCATCGACATGTCCCTTCGCAGAAATAATAAACTTTTTTTTTCTAAACTAACTAAATGCGATTTGGCTAATTAGTACAGTGTATAGTCTATCAGGTTTTGAAACATATGTTACCTTTAAACTTTAACTGTACGGCTAAGAATAATCGCGCAATCAAATACTTAAAAAATTAATTTTTCCATTCAATTAGAGAAAAATCTACGAGTCGATAAATTAGACACATCCTTTCTTCGCATCCCCTTAGTAAAGGCCAAAAATTATATATATTTTTTTTGCCAAGCATTTTATCGTCTTTCTCTTCTTTTCTCTCTACGGCACAAAAGTCATCACGAGTGAATTCGAAACGATCCTAGTGCACGTTAATCGTCGAGTCCTCGAATTAAATTAAAAAGACTTACGAAGCTCGGTTCGGTCAAGTGAAAAATTAAGAGGCCCGTGTTTAACAGTTTATTAGAATAAATGCACTTCAGCACGCGTTAAATATAATAATGATTCTTCTTTACTAACAAATTTTGAGAAATACTTCTCACATCTTTTTCTTCCTTCTATTTCTTGAAAGCTGTATGAGCTACAAATCGAAAAGTTTTCTAGAACTATACATATTTTTTTCATGATAGAACTTTTAGGTTTCAAAGAATGACCAAAAAAAATGTAATGTGAGTGTGTATCCATAAATTCTATTCTTGCATGATCACCCACAGCGACGCGTGTCTATCACTTTGTTTTTTCATAGATTAATAAATTTGAACACTGCGGTCAACGATGGTTCCCTTAAATTTAAAAAAGATTAGGGACATATTAGTCGCGACATCAATCGACGTGATAAAAAAATATAAATAATGAAAAGAAGATGAACGAAGGAACAAAGAGAGTAAGATAAAAAAAACGACGGGCAAAGAGACATAAAACATTTTTCAACAATCACCGTTTTCTAATTCTTACTCTCTCTATATCCTCGCTGGGCGTTGTAAAAGAATTTACTCTCGCAGCCGTTACACGCGCGTAAAGAAGAGCGTTTCTTCTTCGAGATAAGGTTACAATGTCATACTGTGAAAGTACGAAAAAGGCCTTCGATGCAATGCACATCAATATAAATTGCAGTTACATTTATCGATATTTCGCAATGGACACTGATTTGATTTTGCTTCTTGACTATCTTATAAAAATGACTTACTGGTAGTATAATAAAGTGACACACGTTTAAAAATGATTAAATTTAAAAAATCTCAAAACAAAGTAACAACAGTTACTTTTAATATTTAGCACATTATTTTGTACATTTTTACAAAGTGTACCGTCATTCTTATAACGCAAAATTTTAAACGCGTGTCTTATCACATTAAATTAGCTATGAAAGTAGTATTTTTTAAATTACTATTAGTAAAATAAATATTATTTGAATATTCTACTGGTGAATTAATTTAATTATCATATCTACGATTAAATTTTTAAATATAAACTAAAAATATCATGGTACTCAAATTTCTATCGACGGACAGTACATATATGTGTTATTGAATATATAATAAACGACGTATAAGTGCCATTATTCAAAGATGACAGAGTCAAAAACTAAGATACCCATTACGAAATATCGAACGCATTGTCGCATATTCACTACTACGCTGCATTATTGCAAAATTACTCTAGTCGTTATAACATCATAATTAGTTTTTTCCATTACTAAAGAGTGTCTCTCATTGGAAGCAAAGAGGAGTTATGATAATAATAATAATATCAATAAACTAACGTGAATTAACAATTACATCGGTCGTTTGAAAGAACGTACGAAATGAAAATAGTGCGGGCGTGCACGCGCGAGTGCGCGCGACCTCGTCAATGCTTGTGTGTATATTTATATTTAATATAATCGGTGATTTAATTTTTTTTGTCGTCCCATTCACACCCGTGTGTGGATGACGACGACAATGACGACGACGAGAGAAAAAGAAGTTCCGAGCGCTTTTATCGCGCAGGGTTGGCCTCGGTGAAGTAGAGTTCGAAGGCCGCGATCTGCGGCTCAGAGTCGATGCCGTGGCGTCGTAGGTGAGTCCGCAGTGCGTCGACCTCGAGAGTCTCGCAGGGCGCGACAATCGGCTGCTGCTGCTGGCTGCTGCCCATGGATTCAGCGCAGGCGCGGAGGAAGCGCGACCAATGCTCCGAAAATGGCTCAAGCTCGCTTGGCGCGTACGAAGATGATTCCATGGCATGTTTTAGCATCAGTGCTATGACGGATATACCGAACTACAAAATTATAATTTCGTTATTTAATCAAAATTGTTTTTATAGATTTGGTTGAAATGGCGTAAAGTATTCGAAGAAAATGTTATTTACCTTATTTGTAAGAGCAAAAGTAAGGCTGTTGCTTTTAGATGGTTGATTCGCCGATTCGATGAATTCTTTCGCCAAATTCACCAACAGTAAGCTTATACAGTTTTCTTCCACCCATTTTTGCAATTCAGTATAAAAATTAATCAACAAATTCGAATCCCTTCGTCCAATGATTGATAATCCTTTGATCACTCCACCCCATAATTTAGCCAATTTCAGTTCGTTTTCTTTCACGTCAATGCATGCCAAGAAACGAAGGAATAAAGTCTAGAAAAAAAATACATGTATAAGAACATGAAGTCTTTCAAATAATAGATTATGATTTTTTTTCTTTGTCATAGATACTTACTTTGCCTTTACGAATACTAAGAAGACTCGAAAATTTGTCATCTTGTACAAACTGTAAAAGAGATGTCATTATTGATAAAATCAACTCTTCTTTTTCTTTTACTGAATCTCTGCGTTCAGGTGGAGCTAGTACTTCGCCGTTTTCTTGTTGCTGTTGTTGCTGCTGTTCTCTTTGCTGCTGCTCTCGTTGTTGATCAGCTATTATAGCTAAGACATTACTTTTGTCTTCAAGTTTCAACAACAACATATACAGCTACAAAAAAAATGAGTTAATGATAATTATGTAACGATCTTTAAAATAATGTATTATATAACTTGAAAAATGATAAATAATAAAATGAAATCAATAAATACCCTCTCAATCTCTAGTAAAAGTTGTCTCGTTTTCTTGGTGTCTTTTTGTTGGACCGACGGAGCTTGCTGAGGATCACTGTTAGGTACAACATCCATGTCAATGATTTTCCTTGGGGCAGTAACACTACTATACTGTAATTTTCCTAAGGAGTTTTCAAACTGCATAGGAGTATTGGTCAGTTTCGTCGTGAACGTATGCTGAGGCTGTTCTCTGTCCCTGAAGTTATATTTAGTTGTATAATTATATATAACATAAATTAATTTTACTAAAGGATGTATAAATTTATGATAAATTACCTTGAATCTCTATGGTAACCATTGTTGTTATTGTTGTTATTGTTTCCAGGACCCTTACCATTTGGCTTTTTGTTATTGGCATTTGCTGCTGCTGCTGCTTTAATACGATTTTTTAGCTCATTCTGTTTGTTCATTCTATCACAAAACACGGTATAGTAATAATCATCAATGTAGGGCTGATTTGTATTTAACTGTAACAACTGTATATTATTCAACCACTGTTTTTCCCTATTGCTCATTAACCCTGCATATTCATCATGTTCTCCAGAAGGTCCAATACCGTTACTCGACGAATGGTTGTGATTTTGGTGATGATTCATATGCTGCTGCTGGTATCCATGATGACCCTGATTGTGATGATACCTATTTAAGTGATTCTGATTTTGATGATGGTATTGATTATTTTTAAAGAAGGGCTGATGATGATTATCCTGACGATCATTATGGTTGAACGGTTTGTTTTGATTCCTCTGATTACCCATGTGCATATGATGTTGCATAGATTGATGATTGTTTGGATATGGTGGCATTAGCGGATGATCAGGTCGCATGAATGGGAGTGGACCCAAACCAGCATTAGATGGATGCTAAAATTTAAAACAATAGTTTAATAAATAAAAAATCAATACTTGAGTTTGGAAAAAATTCTAGATTATAGTTTTATTTGAGGTTCAAAACGGATATTTATCAATTGATAAACATGTTTAGAGACACAAAATTAATGTTTATACTTACAGGAAAGTTGTTAAGTGGGAAATTTCCATGAAGTGGTGGTTGCCTCTGGCCTCCAGGTAATAGTAAGGGTAAGGGATATCTAAGAAGGTTTCCAGGTTGATCTAAAAAAGAATATTTCTTAATTGTAAAAGGAAAATAAAACAAATTAAAGGTAGTTTATATTCTATAGCAATTTAACATTACATTTAATTAGAAATTATTTGACTTTTAATTACAAAATATTATTTAAATATTTAATATCACTTGATGTTTAGAATGAAAACTTTAATCAGAATTTAACTTTGAATATGGATCATCAATTAATTCTTATGATAATTAAGTAATAAAAGGTTAGTCCTTCAATAATAAAATGTATCGTATATTATTACTTACTGCCCAAAGGTCGAACATTTTGAAGATGGAACGGCGGGTGAGCTAATCTGACATTAGGTGGAAGTATCGGAAGTGGAAATTGATTTGATGGTGGAACAATTCCATTTATCTGTTGCTGTATTTTTTCTACAGATGTTATTGAATTAAGAAATAAATTTCCACCACTTGAAGTAGTTGGAGGTTGGGGTTGAGACCCTGGTGCTGTAGCTGATGGTTGTTTAATGAGACCAGGTGGTGGGCGGCTGGTGGTTTGAAATGAGATAAGCCCCCTTTCAAGTTCTTCAACTGTGCAAGCATCTTTCAGTGCTGTTATCAATGATGGCTTTGGTCGGATTTGAGGTGGAGGTATGGGAAAATTTGTTGGACTATCCCACACACCAGGTCGAGGAATGGTAACTTCCTTCTCATCTATTACCAGATGTGAAAGACTTTTTTCCACATCAATTTCTGACTCGCTCTATATGTAAAAAATGTTAAGGTTCATTAGCACTTAATGCATTTATTATAATAAAATTAAATTTATTAATATTAAATTACTTAATTTTTGTTACTAAAAATATTTTTTATCACATTAAAATATTAATTTTATTCTAAATTTTATTCTTAAAGGAAATTCATTCAAATATTATTGCATAAAAATATTCAAATTTTATTCAGACATTAAGTATTACGAAATACTCAAACATATTGAAAGTATATAATTTACCTCACAATATAGGTTATCTCTTATTATATTGTCAATATATATTTTCAACTTGATCAAATTTAATCTATCACAAAACATAATAATATAGACAAATCTACTACAAAAATAAAATACGAAATAAAAGTAAATAGTACATACTTTGCTGTAGTCATTTCTATTGCGAGGTCTACTTGACTCAGCAATTTGAGCAAGTTTTTCATGATCTCGTTCCCAGTCTCCTGCAGTTGCTTCAGATCCAAAAGTTTCGTCGTTTAGGGCATCATAGTTTTCATCATTAAAATCCTCATCATCCAAACAATCTAAACCGTCGTCCAAGGCAGCCTATATTAGACATACAAATTATTAATTAAAGCAAACAAAAACATATAATAATTTATTGTGGTTCCCGAATAATTAGGGATAACTTTTTGATAAATTCTAATTGAGTTTCTTCAACTATTCACTTACAAAATCATAAAAAGAAGTCTTCATATTACTATCTTTATTAATTCAAGATTCAAGGACCTATAATGTAATTTTGTGCAATCACAACTATCGACTGTACACTACGTCAAAACCCAAACAATACTAATATTATTTCCCTTAATAATAGCTACTTATTCTTCGAATAACAAACAGGGTATTAAACCACTGCTCCAAGTAGCACAGACTTGTGTGTGTACGACCTCACATCATTGTCCCCACACAAGTAGGCTTCATGAAGTTTATAAACATAGCATATTATTGTTGTTCTAGGTGACAAGGGCAATACGTCTGTTCTGTATTATTCCTGAAATTCACATTTCAGCGCATTAAAAAAATTTCCCATTCATAACCGATACGAGGGGGGTAATGTTCTAGAAACGAAACCGCTGATTCTCGAGTTATTGTATTCCATTCTAAGAAATACATTAGTGTTAAAGGGGCAGGCTCATGCGCAAACATAGACTCCGATAGTTGTTCATGCATCCTCTACGTTTTCGTTCGTCAAGCAATACGTAATCGTAAACAAATGCTAAGGGGAACCCCTTGTATTTGAAAGAAGTAAAAAATAAAATATCCAACGCTCAAATGGCGACTGGCATGGCTTTTTCCAATGTTAGTGCGCGACACCTCGGGGCTCCGAACGCAGTAGCGTAAAAGGGGCATCGGCCAACGGAGCAGCACGAATAAACGCGCAGCATGCGACAAAAAAATCAAAACATACCGTCATCCGTCCTACCCTCACTTTCTTAAAAAATCCAAAAAACTTAAAAAAACACTCAAGTCTTCATCTCTACCCCCGCATCGCGATTATACCATCCACGAAAGGGCTAACTCCACACACACACACACGCGCGCGCGCGCCGGAAGATACGTAAATAGCTTTCGTCGTGGACATCGTCGCCGGGTGCGGGTACGATTAAATCTTGAAAAAATACTCACGCCAAGGCTCGTCGTATCGAATCCAAAGAACGAGTCTGCCATTTGTTGCAATTGCATTCACAAAATGTCATGTTCCGGGGGTGCCTCTCTCACTCTCTCGCTCTCTCTTTCTCTGCTCGCTTCTCACTGCTCGTATGCGGTGCTGGCTCTCTATTACAAATTTACAATGCACGCAGTCGTCACGCACGCAAACGTCAAGCTACGCCTGAGAAGTATGCGAGGTGGAGGCGCAGCAGCAGCTCCACGAATAATCAGCTGTCATGGCGGCACCAATGCTAACGAAAGTTAACACGTTAGCCGCAAATGGCGCGGCCGTAGCCAATACCCGTATATAAGCATATATAGGTGGCGATAATATTGTCGAGATTTCGCATTTTCGAAGGTTCGAGTAACGACTGGCGCCATCTCGAAGTTTTGAGAAGATACGAGAGAGATTAAGGTTAAGTTTGTTATTTTGGGAATGGTTTGAAATAAAATTGGAGTAACTGGTAAAAAATTACATAGGTAGGTAAGATGATTTGATGTAATTTTCTATTTTCAGCAATTTTTTTCTTATATTCAATACTATTCATTAGATGAAACTTTAATACGATAACCTAGAAGTTTGTTTCTTTAAAGAATATTATTTAAACAAGTGAAGACTTTGTTGTAAAAACGCTTTTTTATAATGGTTTGTTTTGATGAAAATTTGAAATTAAATTACTCTTTAATAATTTTTAAATAATAATAAAAAGATAACACGGTTTATTAACTTAAAATTGTCACTTTTCAATACTACGAAATTCAACATTTGTTGATTTACTCTCATGATGCAACAATTTCATAATTTTCAACAACACGTTTAGGATTTCAAAACCAGCCGCTGAAAAAAAATCGCTGCATCTGCGATATTTATCGACTAGAAGACCGGTAGCAGCGCCCCCGCAATCAAAAACATCTAATTGTTCCAATGCTCCGATTTAAATATCCGCATTCGGTAAATATCATAATCGAAGCAGAAGCTACTCGAAATAGTATATCTCGAAGTCCTCTCGTGTGTTAATTCAATCGTCGTCGACCGTCGTTGTCGTCGTAGGAAGAGAAAAGAAAGAGAAGTCACCTACGCAAGCGATAGTTTTCCCCTCAGGGAACCTGTCGCATATCTCAAAAACGCCTTGTTTATTTCAGCATGTGAATTTGCTGTCTAATTGTGAGTGTGTTTAATGTGTGATGAAGTTTCTCGCCTTATACAGAGCGAAAATTTCCAATTGAAATTGGCTCGGTGATACCTTTAATAGGAATATCAAGGAACTAACCTACGTAACTTTTTACGTTTCAGATGTTTTGTATACGCAATATTCAGAAAACTTGCATCTCCGCGCCAGTCAGGCTCATCTCCAAGGCGAGGTACTCGCGACGCAGCGCAGGTAATACCAGTTCCTACAAAGTAGTGTCAAGTGATAATGCTCTTGATGGTGAGTGAGTTTTGGTTTTACTCTTGCTTGTTTTTATTTTTTTTGTTTGCTTTGATTCGGGTGCAGAATTTGGTGTGTTTTTGGTTTATGCTTTATTGCGTCTCAGTTAACTGACAAAAATAAACATGTTGCTTTAGCCAATAAGTCAAAATAATATATGAGTAAAAAAACTCATAGTATACAATATATTTAATAATCAGTGCATCAATTATTTAATTAAAATAAACATAAATTATATTATTTATTTTAAATAGTAAATAATTTTTTAATACAAATAAATTACATATAGTTATTGCAACGATTTTATTTAGAATCACCTTATTCCTAAATGTATATTTAATAAATATAAAGGAATGTATCATATACATCATGTTGTTACTTGAACAAAGCAATGAGTATAAAAAAATTATACTTACAATTAATGCAATTACACACATATATATAATTAATATACTTTTTAAAAATCCACTAAACCCTTATTCATACTGTAATAACAAATTAAATGGTGAATAAATTTACAGATTTCGACAACACAGTTTTTGGAGTTGACCCAAACTGGGAGCTCCTTACACCACGAGGCTTCCGCTTTTATCTTCCAGGAAGCATAGGACCTGGCTGGCTTGATGCATCTACAACTGCCCAAGTTGAAGTTCATTCTGTAGTAGTGCCAAATAATATAGAGGATGCAGAATATTCAAAATCTAATAGGAAATGCAGCAATACTAATGAAATATTTTCTATTCTACATTGTTCAGCACAAGAATGCCCAACATTGTTAAGAAAAGGAATTTTAGAACTCTTCCCAAATTGTTTAGAAGTTACCTCTCCATTACTTACTATAGTTACAATTAGCCAAAAGACAAATAATAAGAAAACAAAATGGAGCAAAGAAACTGAAACTGAGAAGTTAGCTCAATACGTAAGTACATCAGTAGTTATCATATTAATTAACAATTTCATGCATATTTAATACCAATTGTATTGTCATATGATCAATTCTATAGTACAGTGTACTTAAATTTTTTAAATAACAAATTATAAAAAAGAAAAGTTAGAGTTTCAATTAAAAAATTTGTATATATTATCCAGTACAGAAGTGTTGATATGTCTTTGTTTGTAAGATAAACAATTTTATAACAATTAGATACAATTATTATAACTATATTTTTATTGCAGTTTGTTCTTGCTGCGTCAGATATATGCAAAAAGCTTAAAATGTGTGGTTACTGGGCAGACTTTATCAATCCTTTTAGTGGACAACCTTATTTAAACCCTCACAAAAATAGTGTACTTTATAAAACGGACGAACGTTTCCGTTGTGTAGGATTTAAAGTAGAACAAAAAAAGAACTGCAAAATAATTGCATCTGATGATACAAAGAATTTTATTGGTATGTAAAATGTTTTTATCAATTTGCAATATGTTTTACATAAATGTCAAAAATTTTTATAATTTATTTTTGTTTCAGGAAATCTTTATACTACTGCCCCATTTAATACAGATTTTCTCAGAGAAATAATGAATGATGTAAATTACAAATTCTAATTGAAATGTGATCTGCACTAATAGATATTAATTTAATTTATCTGGTATTAAATGATCAGATAATGTACATCCTACAAGTAAAATGTACAAGTGAATTGTATAATAATGTAAATGAGGAATTTCAGGGGTGATTAAGAAATAATTCATAATAAATTATTATTCTAACTTTATTTTAGAGATGATTCTTAAAACTGATTTTATATTAAATATAATAAAGTTGACATTATCTATCGTGAATGACTGAAGAGAAAAATTAAAATAACGTGATATCTTGTAAAAAATATGGGTTTCTTGTACAGTGACGAGACAGATTAATAAATAAATGATCGTTAATATTTTTTAACGTTTGACTATGATTCTATTAGAAATATTTGCAACCCAAATATTAGATAACAATTATATATAATAATGTTATAAAAGTAGTAATTTATACTGTAAAATTGATACTTACATATTAACAACTAAAATTTACAATTAAAATATGATAAAATTAGTAAAAGACAACTAAGAGAAATGAATTATTGAATTGGATATGAAGTATGCAAGATAATAAAAAAAAGTCGAATCTTTTTATTATGAAATGCGGAATTTCATTTGCGTCAGACCTGGTAATCTATCATCGAGCGGAACACAATGTAAAAATTTCATACCGGCATTTTCTCGGTACGGTCGTAACTCTATCCTGATAACTACAATATGAAAAAATTTTGTAAACATCTAAAATTTCTTTAATTTATTGAACATGAAATTTGTTTTCAGACAGTAATGAAAAAAATCCGATTTAACGAACTCAATGAACGAACACAAAACGTAATAAAAGTTTTTGTGGTTTTGTGGTTTTATAAAATAGCTGTATTTTTTTCTGCGTTTCCATCGATACGTCGGTTTCATTTCATTCGCTTTATCTGGTATTTTTAGGTTCTAATTTTACATATATTATTTTATAATTAATAAACAGTTCCCTGAAGAGGCTGACAATTAAGTTGAGCGAAACGTTGGAAAACACTATGTGATATATGCTTTATTTATGGGTTGACCCTCCCCATCGTTCAAATGTTTGTATTTTTATTCAAAATATGGAGGGTAGTCAAATTAACTATATCAATTAACTATATCTGGTATTTTGTTTTGATAAATAACTCTCGTGATTCATGTAAAAATAGTGTATTAATTATCGCAGTTTTTTCATCGACCATTAAAACGAATACAGCATACAATGAATGAATTTTCTTGAATTACAGATACGCTGAATTTATCAATTTCTTTTTACGTAGCTTCAATCTATAAAGATATAATAATATCAGGTATTTAATGCAATTCGATTAAATGTTTTCACACAATTTGATTCTTTTGCAATGAACATTTTTACTAAAAATAAACATATATACCCTCCCAACGATTTCATTACCACCAAAATTAATCAATGTCCAAACATCAAAAACAAAGCAAACTTCATCTATACAAATATTTTTTATTAATCAAAATTCTATATACCCCCATTACATCCACACTCCCCTCCCCTTAAAACTTTGCACAAACCTCTCACATCCGTATCAAATTTCCTAACACACACACACACACACCTACACTCATACACACTAACACGTATATAATCCCCTAGATTTCCCACGCGATACATCCATCTCTTTCATTAAAAACTTATTCGCCACGAAACAATGCCTATATACCCTTAGCCTCCAGCATACACCCCCAGAAAAGCGAAGGTCAGCTGGCTTAATTACGGCGTGAGCGCGCGGATATATTCTCCCTCTCGTATCTTTTATTCCCTTTAATCTCCCGCGTATACGTGCAGTGCGTATATAATATATACTCATCCTCGTATATATATATATACACACACACACTCAGCTACTCGTTGTGCTTCCTTCCCTCCGGCTTTGTCGCTCCATGGTCATGCTCGGGCGCTCTCACATATATAGTAGGCTGTTTATTTAACTCTCGTTGAGCTGCGACGTGCGTACGCGACGAATGAGCATTATCCTAATGGAACGTTGCTGCTGCCGACGACGACGACGATGACGTCGTTTTTATGACCGACGTACTGCGCTCTGCGTTGACACTAACGTTCCGGGTAATTGCGAACGAGGCTTTCATTGTGAGACTGGATTATTAGATTTTTTATGAAGTTTCGGAGGTTTGCTTACTATATGAAGAGCGCATGTTTGCGTGTGTGTGTGGGAATATGTTTTGAATTTTGGGTCGTTGAGGTTTTAATGCAGCTGAGGCTTTCAAAAATGAAATTTCACAAAGGGAACGTGCTGGGATAATTACTCATTGAGAAACTCAATTAGCGATTAAGTTTTTGTTTATACAGTGATCGGATGATAGGATGATCTCGTTGGCATTTACTTTGGTAACTACTTCACTATAATTGTGTGAAAAATTTATAATAACTCATATTATTTTTTTGAAAAATAAATTATTTAATCCAAAAAAAATGTTCTGAACTACATTTTGTTTGTTTGTTTGTTTGTTTATTTCACGGGCTATGAGCCCAATTACATATAAATATCAATATATACAAATTTTAATATTATACACAATGAATTATTAATTATGACTTTGTTTCTTTCTAATTTGACACATAGTAATAACTTATATGTATCAATGAAAATGTTAATTTCTAAAAAATAATAATATGCCTGCTAAAAACATTATAGTAATTTTCGAGTTTAAAACGTATAGTTAACAAATTAAACATTAAAATCTTTAGAAACCTTCATATTGTTTGCAAAAAAAAAAACACATCAATTGAGTTTTCATTCATTTCACATTATAACTACATGTACATATGTAAGCAAAGCTTTCGAATAAACCTAAATTAATCCTGCGACAAGAAATCATTTGTTCATTACATCGTCTGAACCGTAGCATTTATTCCCTTCTTAACTGCTCAATCAAATAAAAAAAAAGCATCCCGAACCATCTGCGAGGCACTCTCTATACTCGCGCCCCTCGATCAAACACAACAAACACACCGTAACCAATATACACTTCTTCGTTTCTTCCTCATCGCCTTCTCCCTCTTCTTTTACCGCAACTTCGTTCGATTTTTACACTTCGTCTTTCTATCGTCCTATACGTATATTTCAGCACTTTCTATATACTTTTCCTTATACACGTTATTTTCCTCGCGTGTAGGTATATAGGCACGCGCGCGCGTGCGATCGACCTAATTAAGGAGCACGCACTTTATATATATATATATATATACACCCGCAGAGCTTAATTGTCCCTCGTATACATGTATACCTCTCTCTCTGAATTGCAATTGAATCAGGAATCTTTACGGTCGATTATTGCTTCCTTAGAAAATAATGTCAATTCTG
>JAWWEQ010000001.1:32567943-32598361 GCA_035583055.1 Torymus tubicola
TATACGCTGGAGAATATGATTAGTTTTCCCGCACTCATGCACGTGGATACACAAGTCGTCGCGACGCTAATGGTTTCCAAGGTTACTAATGGTCACGTCATCGTTATCGGTCCTTTCGAACAAATAAATCGATCGCGCTCACCCACGCTGTATATGTGCGAGCCTTCGCTCTCTCTCTCTCTTGCTCTTTGCCTGCGTACATGTATATATATATACACACACACACACCGTACACGTATACATAGTAGTGTACGCTTCGTTCTCTCGCTCTCTGTACTATACGTACACGGCAGCTGCGCGACGACGGAGATTAGCTCCGACCTGTCGTTTACAGCGTGGCTTTTAAATGCGCGCCTTGTCTCGACGCGGTAGCTGATGGGAGAGAGAGAGAGAGAGAGAGAGAGAGAGAGAGTGGAAGGGAGATGAGCGCCGTTGATTTTCGCTGTCGTGGTGCCCGAGACTGATAGGCCGCATCAGGGCTTTTTTTTTTAATTAGGACGAGGTGGTCTGGAAAGTGGGCCTCTGCTGGTAAATGTCGGGTTGTAGTTTTACATTGGTTTTTTGGAGGAGGGAAAAAAGGGATTTTTAGCGGATTGCTATAGTGACGTGAAATTGATGAGAATATAATGGTACAGTTTTAAGTTATAAGTAATAAATTTAGGATTTGTTCCGTTGGGATATAATTTAAATTTGTAAAATCTGAATGATAGTATATGGAAAAATAATATTCTTGGTTACTTTGGTTTTTACGTTGCAGAAGATATGAAATTCTGATAAAGGGCTTTTTATAATAAAATTATTTCATATAAGTCAAAGAGTATTGAAAAATATTAAATTAAATTTTTCATAAAACATTCCGCAATATGTTTTAATATTGTTCATAGTGGCTGAAAAACAATATTTTTACAGTACTATATTTGTACTAATTTGATATAGAAAAATTTGAAAACTTTATAGTACGAAATTAAATATGGTCCTGATTGAATGATGCATCAATAATTACTAACTTTAGCATACGTTATATCTATTTTAAGAAAAAAATATTACTTTAAGTACTAAATTATTAGTCTACTCTGGTGCTTTATGTGAAATATAAAAATAATCTGCTTTATATCTTATGAATGAAGTTTGATATCGATTGTTCTTAAGAAATATTTCACAATTCACATGACTGGTCTTAGTTTAGTATCGTGCGTCAAATATGTTGATCGATCAAAAAGTCTATTAAAAGAGAAATTTCTCAATAACCAAAATGAATGTCTTCGATTCCTCTGCACACGTACGACAGTATGAACGTTAAATTTTCAACAAATCTAAAAATAAAACTTCGTTTCAACCTTTTTCTATATATATATACATCCTCGTGTACTTACCAAGAAAGTTCTTTATTTCGTGTCACAAATAACGAGACTACATTTATAGATGTCTCCCTTGACCTCAACTATTTTTTGCGACGTTTACTTTTGAAATAACTCCGTGAACTTTCGTATGAATGTATATGTAAAGATAATGTTTGCCAAAATAATGTATATAATACTTTACAAAAAAATGAATATCCGACTGACAAAAAACGTAAAATATAACACACAGAAATTGTGAGAACGAATATAATTCAATTGAATTTATACAACATTTTTTTGCAATCTAATTCTATATTCAGCTCCAAATAGCTGTACGTTATAAAGATGACTTAGACTACTTTAGACGATGAAATACTTTTTACATTCAGCGAAAAGTAAAGGACCAAAAGATATTCCAGAAATTAGAGAGTAAAGCAAAACGTGACTAAATCTAGCACTAAACTAACCGAAAAATCTTCCCATTTCATCAGCAACTCTTCCCATACCTTCTATATGAAAAACATCAGCCTCAATTCACTCTCCAATTACCCTCTATCTTACCCCCATAAACACACGTACACCATGTCACCGAAATTCTCGCATCACCACTCGGTTCCTTCGTCAATTTTCATTCTCGACCTCAGCTCGTTCTCTCTCTCTCGCGCTTGTCATCTAATACGCCTGCGCGCGTATATATATATATATATATATATATATATATATATCAACGCAACCACCTCTGATCTCCCTTCCTCTTTCTCTCTTACCTATATATCTACACCTCTCTATCTACCGACCGACCTCCCACCACTATATACTCTACCTTCAGCTTGCAATCGTGTTAGACTCGTGCGTATACTATATACGAGAGAGCGACGCGTGCGCGCGATTCATCTCCCCTCCCCTCCTCTTTTCATCTCTTTTTACCGGCAGATTACAAACCATACGGATGAATGATGCACTCGCGTGCGCCGCACCGCGAGATCTTTTTTTCGATGTACCGCACTCCTTGGGTATAATGTATACCAAGGTTATATAGTAATAGCAGCGTGCGCGCGATTATAGAACCGTTGCGGTTTTAATGTATAATAATTTGCCAGTATATATATATATATAAAGTGCATTCTATACGTGCTGTATATATAGCTAATATAAGCGCGTGGTTTGGTTATGGGGGAAGTTTGGGGTTGGAAGTGTTATGTTCGCGGGTACGATTGAGCTGAGCTACGAGTGTAGAGGTGAAGGTGAAGGAAGTGGAGAGTTACAGCCGAGAGCTCAGAGGTTATATCCAAAGACGGCTGCGCTGATTGCTACAGGGCTGCTGATGCCTTCATGGTACCCAAGTGAAGAGGTGAGGGTGTATGTATGTATGTATGTATATACAGTATAGTTTTGTGGATTAAACGCGCGATTAGGATTATAGTTGTTATGGGAGGGATGTATAGAGTTGTGGAAGAAGTTTTTGGCTATAATGATTTTACGTAATGGTATGTACGGATAAAATCATTTATGTTTTAAAACAATTAAGAAGAAAAGTGAAATAAACGTTTAAAGATATATATATATGGTATCGATTTTTGTTGATAGAAACTATACGACCACACAAATTGAAATCTTTTCACCCTCTGTATCGTTGGAATTCAACAAATTACAGCACCGAGAACGTTCAATTTTTATGAAAACCTCTATAAATAAGCTATTCATTGACCCTTCTCCCCTCGAAAAAGCATTTCATTTATTCGCGAAATGGACCATTTTCCACTTGGCTCGCTGCAAACAATAACAACATTTCTCACCCTTCAAATCATCTCATCTCTTTCTTTCTCTCTCTCTCACGAAGTGCATTCGCTTCCCCTCTGCCTCCAAACAATCCCTTCGCACATCTAATTATACCTTAACAACATTTCCCCACACGCATTCACACGCATGCGTTCACTTCAACAACACTCCGATCGTTTCAGTTCACTCTCTTTCTCTCTCTTTTTTCCCGTTTTCTTCTCCCTCATAAAATAAATTATTTCGATACATATAAAAGACCTCTTCGCCGCTCGCAGATGTCCCCGGCTATAACGTTATAGCCGCACTTTTATCTCCTCTCTCTCTCTCTCTCTCTTTCTCTCTTGCCGCAACTTTTATACCCTGCTCGTTTTCCACGCGCGCACGCGGCTGAAGCGTAATTCGTCGAGCTACGCGCGCGCGCGCGCGTTGAAACGCATCGCGCGAGTAAGCGAGCGTGGTATAGAAGAGAAATGGGAGAAAGAGAGAGAGAGAGAGAAAGAGAGAGGAAAAGTTTTTCGCTGAATCCGCGAGAGGAAAAGGGTCTCGCGGTTGAGACTCGCTGCTGCTACTACTGCTACGAAGCTGAATCGTCGATTTTTGTTTTGTTCTTTGTATTCTTCCTTTTTTTTTCACGAGAGGAAGGTGGTAAGAAGAGAAGTGAATTTTTAAATTCTATTGGATTTAACGGGAGATGCAAAGTTTATAGAATCAGTTTTAATTTGATTCGATGAACTTTGAATGCTAAAGCGGTTTGAATGGTCAGAGAAGTTCAAAAGCAATATCATTTAAAGTATAGAACAAATAAAACAAACATAATAACAAGACAATTGTCGTTAAATTATTTAACAATAAGAACTTTGCTGCTGTCGATTATGAAATACGAAGGATTTTTGATACAGCCTTCTATAGATATTCGCCAATTATTACGCTTAATTAAATAAAAAAAAAATTACACAACACGCACACCCTTTTCCTATCTAACATTTCTCTCCGTGTGCAAAAATAAAGGATCAATTACAAATTTTCCTCTCGCTTCCTGCCATAAAACGAAACCAATTACTCCGAGCAACTCCCCCCCCCCCCCATACCTATACACTACTACTCCTCTTCTCCTCCTGCACCCAACGAATTGACCTACAATTCAAATACCTTTCAAAAACACCTTCCTCTCTCTCCTTCCCTTTTCACCCTCGTATATATACTTGGAAAAGTCACCTTTTGTTCAACTCGCTAAATAGAAAATCGATAAAAACAATAACACAGGACGCGCGAGAGAGAGAGAACGAGGGTGAGTGAGAGGTAACCTCCTCCTCTTCGCTTCACCTCGCAAGGTATATACGCAACGAGAAGAAAAGCAATTAACTTAGTCGGTGCGCGTGCGGACGGAAAAATTGAGCCAAGGGAATAAAGACGCGCGCGCGCGCGTGCTAAAATCGATATATTTTTATATATATATATATATAAAAGTGTGCGAGTTGGCCATGGGGAATCAAATTACGCGGGCGATAATTGAATTTTTCGACGCAAGGAGTTTATATATATATATATATATATATATATATAAAGTATGTGGCTGTACAAAAGAGCCTTGAGGAAAGCAAAGAGGAAGAAAAAAAAAGGAGAAGAACACGTATAGATCGCGTGCGGGATCGAAAGGAGTCTATGCGTGTGTTTATAATGTGGTTGCGGCCTCGCTGGAATGGTAGGAAAGGTTTTGAAAATCCGAGCAAGAAGGGAACATGTGTGTCTGTATATATATATATATATATATATATAGAGGTACGGCAAGGGAAAATGTCAAGGGTCACCAGGAGAATGGGAATGACTTGATTTTGAGATCGAGACGAGTTTGGAGATATAAGGAGGTGACCGTGGCATGTAAAAAAAAAAACTTCGAAAAATCCTTCAAAAAGCTAACGTCAAATAGTATAACATTTCAAAGGGTTGTGTGTATATATAGATCTCTATAAGCGTAGAAGGTATGTCGACGTTAAGGGCGCATGATATGATATGTATATATATATATAAGAGAAGCCAATAGTAGTAGCTTACATCAACGTTCTCGCGAGATGTTATAGGTATATATATATTCATGGGCTGATGGTATATATATTCGCGTGTATACGTGTATGTATAATGTAACTGCCTTTACAGGTACAGCTTTGAAGGCGCTGCGGGAATTTCTTGAGCGCAAAAATTCTAAGCGCTAGCATGCTGTAAGATAAATGATTGGCACTTTGACGCAACTATAATAGCAACAACAACGTGTAGCGGTGCGGTCTTACTCTTGTCAATCTTATCTTGTTACTGCGAGAGTGAAGATATATACGTGTGAATATGCAACGATTCACTTTTTCATCCTTCTTGCAAGTGTTCTTCGCGAATTTTGACCTCAATTTCAAAGTTACGTTATATTTTTAAAGGAATCAACATTTTATAATTCCGAATAAGGTCTGAAAATTTCTCTTTCTATAGTTTCGTTGTCGTTTTTTTTTTTTAATTTTATTATTGAGTTATTTTATCGTTATCTAATATGCAAACTAATGATTATGAAATATAGAAAAATTTTTTCTAAACATTTAATTGAACCCTGTTTTGCGATAAATATAACCTTTATTCTTCTACAGTATTTTCGCATCATCATTTTTCGTTTCATTCGTGCAAGCACATTTAAAACTGGTGAAAACACATCGAATCGAGATTATTTTTAATGGAAAAATTTTTTTTTCGCACGTTATAATGTCCCATACACCAAGAAAAGCCACATTTAAGAAACGTAACACAAATTTTTATTTTTTTCGAGTAGATAGTCAATCTAACCAAATCTTTTGAGTAGTTTTTCTCATACATGTATAAGTCTCGCGTATAGGTATCCTATATAAAAAAAGAATAGTAGGTAGTACTTTTGATGGCTGTGGTTCACACCTGAGACGCCAGTATATTGTATTAAAACTTGCCCGTACGGTTACGGATATAAAAAAGAGATGGACTTGAGATTGTCACCTCTAATGATTTGCGATTGGTCGATTTGAAATAATGAACTTGTAAAACTTGATTGGTCCACAATAGGGCGGACGCAGCGCGCACTGACACTGCTAAAACTTGCATAATTATATAACAATAGTAGCTTTCCCTCTCTCTTTCTCTCTCTCTCTGTCTCTCTCTCATTATGATCTATATAAAATTCATTGTAGTTTAATCAAAAGCGTGCGCGCCGGTATGTAATCCGTATACGATCGATCGATGTTTCTCATCCCCGCGCGTATATACACGCGAAATGTCGAACACGACCGAACTCGTCCCTCTCCTTCTACCGAATTACAATCGATCATGTAAAATGTATTATTATTCATTCCACAAAGATCATTTCACTAAACTATACTAACCACGCACCTCCTCCTCCATACGTATATATATATTACATATCATTGTTGAACGCGCTACCTATTGTACATTAACCAGCAAATACGCACAACTCCTTCGTCACTCACCTATACATATACATATATTATTATACACGCACGCATATACATCTATACTCTCGACGACGACCTCGCCGCGCGCGCGCGCGTCTCGTGCGTGAACTTGCGCATATATATATATATATACGCACACACATACACACACACCCAGTATGCGGGAGGATAGGTCTCGAAAACGCGCGAGCGTACACGCACGTGCAAACAGGGTCCCTTACTCTCCCCCTCCACCCTCTATATAGCCTCGTGTGTTTAACCACCTGAACCCACACACACACACATATATATACATACACATACATGTATATATACCATCACGTCGCGAGAGTTGAACCGAAAAGAGGCGAGCGCAAGCGCGCTATATAGTATATATAGAGTGAAGAGAGAGAGAGAGAAAGACGAACACCACCACCTCGTAGACGTTGTATACGCGCGTGCGCGCTCGCCGCTCTCTCTCTCTCTCACTCACCCTCTCTGCGTGACGTCACAGCACGGGTCGATAGCCCATACCCGGCCTCCCCCGCGCACGCGCTCCTTTCACGCTCATACCGTGAGAGAGAGAGAGAGAGAGAACGAGAGAGTGAGCAAGTCGCCGCTACCGCCGCCGGCCGTTCCCGCCATATTAGCCCCCGCGCGCCGCCCGCGACCATGGGATAGAAGGTGCGCGCGCGAGGAGAGACATGTGCGACCGGGGCGGCACGGGCTGCTTTTTCTCCCGGAAGGTACGTTTTCAATCTTATAACACACACAAACACACACACATATCTCTTATTAAACCAAAGTGTAACACTATATATAAAGTGACATCGCCACGTACACCGGGATCATCATCGTTTTGGATCTATAAGTATACGCCGCTACGTTATACACCAGCAGCAGCAGCAGCATCGAAGAGAGCAACGCCGCCGCACCGCGCTAGTGTATTTCTCTTCTAGTGTATGTGTCTGTGTGTATATACATGTGAGAGCGCGGGGGTGGTTCTATATGTGTATGTATGTACGTACGGGGTGAACGTACTTGCCCGGGGGAGGGTGGGGACGGAGCGAGCGAGCGAGCGAACGAACGAACGAGCGAGCGCGCGCGCATATACACACAAGCACAACGTAGTACTACTACTACTGCTGCTATACTACTACGAATACTACTATACTACGGTGATGGTGCTGCTACTGCTGGTGGTGGTGGCAGAAGGTAGTAGTAGTAGTAGTAGTAGTAGTAGGGGGGATGCTGGTGGTGGTGGGATGCGCGCACGTATAATACGCGATGCTGTGGCGGCTGCTGCTGCTGCTGCTGCTGGTGGTAGCCCCGGCGCGATGACGGACGAGGACGAGGAAGGATAGAAACCCCCTTTTTTGAGTAGCGTGTGTGCTGGTGGTGGTTATACGGAAGATCTGTATATATAGATGTGTGTCAGATCTGTAGAAATATAACAGAGTGTGTATATATAAATGTGTGGTGTATAAGGGGTATATATAAGTAAGTGGTTTAAGGAGAACCATGAGGGGCCGTGAAGACCCACGGGTCTGTGGCTCACGAGCATGGATCGTCCTGCTTCTACCCTGCGCGGGACTACGATCGAGGTGCCTGCGATTGGCGAGCACAGTGTTACGCGAGGTTTGTTACAAGTGGAGAGATAAATTGTTATTGTATATTGTTCTACGGAGTTCCTTGTTGGGGAGGAAGGGGTATATTGTGAGTGATGTAGTGGTGGTGATGGAAGGATTGGTATATAGTGTGGTGGTCATAGTGTAGGGTGGTAAGAGGAAAAGAAAGAAAAAGGGATAAAGGAACCGTGTATATAGAGTTGAATCGGAGAGATGAGTTCATTTTTAGAGCAAGCGCATAGGATGGACTCCGAGAGGGAGAGAAAGGACGATTCTGTGTGTGTGTGTATGTACAGTGGACTGTGCTAGTGGCCTCCTCGCGCGAATATATACGCGCTGTGTCTGTGTATATATATGCATGCGTGTATGTAATATGTGTATAGATATGTGTGGAAATGGTACCTGGATTCTATATACAGCTGGGTTCTATCTGGAATTGAGCTCAATCCAGCTGAGTAGTTTTCTTTATCGGAGATATGTGTGTATAGTGTACATGTGCAATGAGCATTTGGGAATTGTTATTGGAACATTTTTTTTTCTCTTTGAATTATTAAGGTGGTGGTGAAAAGTAAAGTGACGGTTGTATTTTTGTAGTTGTGGTGGTAGTGGTAGCACAGGATCGATGAGTAAAGTCGATACCGTTGTCCTGGTTTTCCCCCCTTTTTTTTCTTCTTCTCCTTTGTGGAAATGATCGTTTATGCAGGGTCAATGTAAAATTAGAAGCATTGTTACGGTGAGTGTGCATTCTGAATTCGAGTTATGAATATTTCCTTACCTTCTTTTCGCTTAACGAGGTGTTATTTCCTTTTTATGGTGGGTTGTGCAATTGTAGAATATGTCTATAGTGAAGTTGTTGGAAAAAAATGAAATTCTTTTACACGTTTATAGAATTATTCAAACAGACCTTTGTTATAAAGAATCAGGAAATTTTTTTTTTAAATGGAGCATCATTTTTAAAAAAGTCGCTGAGATATTCTAAGGTTAGTAATAATAATGGCTTGTACGATTGAAATGGAAGCGCGCATTAGTCAACGTTCGTTGGTACGTTATACAATTACCATTTTTTCCGGTCGACTGATGTTTGCAAATCATTTTATTGAGGAAAGGGGGGGGGGACTTGATACTGTGAAAACTAGTTGTGATGTGAGTTAGAGGAAATTAACCAATCCGAATTGAATTGCCGCCATAAACGTGAAGAGAGAGAGAGAGAGAGAGTAGAGGAAATTGCACTAGTGTCG
Source organism: Torymus tubicola (assembly GCA_035583055.1). Taxonomy (NCBI): domain Eukaryota; kingdom Metazoa; phylum Arthropoda; class Insecta; order Hymenoptera; family Torymidae; genus Torymus; species Torymus tubicola. The sequence goes on from JAWWEQ010000001.1 coordinate 32,577,384, forward strand.
GACAGTGGATTATAGATTCGAGTATGAGAACGAACCACCACGTGATATATGGAATATTTTGTTTAGTACGAAATGCGTGGAAGTTTAGTTCGGTAGTCTCACTATGTGGCCTCGTGACATAAAATACAGCTGCCGCTCAAGTTATAGGATCAATGCTACGAATTAGTTTAATGTGGTCTAATACATTTCAAAACGCATAGGATTATGCTCATTCCCCGAACAATATTCTATCCTGTATCATCCAGGATACAATTAATTTTAAACACAATTAACGTTGAAATATCACAACTCTCCGAATACTCAAAAAGACATTTTACTCGTTTAATCATACCCACACGTGAAAGCGTCCCAACTTCGCAACCCACAATTCCAACGACCACCCGCAAAATGCGTTAACCATTCGCAAACAAAGGAACCCGCGTGCGGCCGCTCACAAAGCAACGAAAGCCTAGCACACAACCCCTATCGTTATACGTCTCCCGAAATCCTCAATCTCCTTGTTCCTTCATTCCTTCAAATTACACACTCACTCATATATATATATAAACGTACCAGAACTAACCGGCCATTTGAAATTTTGTGATTTCAGGAGGGCCGGGGGGAAGTGACGGACATAAGCGCAAGCCCGGGCAGGCAGGTGCCCGTCAACCAGTTGCGCCCCAAGGAGCCTCCCCCTATGGTCATTCAGGGAGACTTCAGGAAGGTAATGACACTTTGCCAGCCAAGTGTGAATGAGAGAGAAAGAGAAAGAAAGACGAGAGTATAAGGTTTTTCTTGAATTACAAGCACGGTCCATATATATATACACATAGAAATGTGGGTATATATGTGGAACCTCTTGTAGTAGTCTATGTAGTGTGACTTAGAGACTTGCCTCGTACGCTCGATTTCGCACGCGCGCGCGCGCATTGAGAGGCACGAGAGGCCCTTTCGAATGACCGATCAGACGAGTGTATCTACTGTGCCCTTTTCAACTTAGAGCTAGGGATCAAAGTTTTCAGTAATTTAGGACTTCAACATAGAAAACATAGTTTAACATCATTCATTTTACGGTTTACTACGTTACTAACTTTTCGAATCATTGAAAAATGAAATTTGGTTTCGAATAGATTTGATTCATATAAATAAATTTCTAAAACTTTTATCTTCATTGTAATACCATGATACTTTCATTCGAAATATGATCTTGTTACAAACTCATATGGCTATATTTTTCCAAAATATTATGACCATATCCTACAATAGAGCTTCACTTCATATCATAATTAACTATATTCTCTGAACATCACTTGAACAAAACAGCGCTGGCCGCTTTCCAGCCTTTCTATATACCTGTTTCATCTAACAGCCATCCACATTCCATACCATAGCCTCCCCCTCTGTATCCCATCCTATAGAAAATTTAAACAACACTTTCCACTGACGCAGTATTCCACTCAACTATCGGATTCCCCATCGAAAAACATCTCAATCAGCTGAATTAACCACTTTGAAGTACAATTTAGCTGCGGCTCCCCATATATATATATACCTATAATAAAGGGCACAGTATACATACATGTATATATACATACACATATATACACATCGTAGTCCGATCGATCGTTCGGTACGGGTCTTTCGCTAGCCAACAATTCGTACAGGCCAATACTAGCCCCGACTCACAGGAGCGGGAGTCGTTGTTACAGGTGAGCGGTATAACGAACGAGATCTTCAGGCAACTCGAGACCATTGAGAATGATCACGATGCATCGACGGCAGCAGCTCTTGAAGCTGTTGAGAAACATGGCGAGATGGTCGTCAGGGTTATCGAGCCTAGGCAGATGGGTAGACAGGCGTCCGAGGCAGCCAAGAAATTCATCGCCATGCAGGTAAGCTATTTTTGACTTGAAACATTTCTATATACGAACATTTTTGTGGTTAGGTCGAAAAAGTATTTCATTCGTAAATCAGAAACCGCGAGCGTTTGTATTGGTTCAGGGAGTGGAGAAAGATTTGCTGTGCTTTGCTAAAATCGAATCAATACCGGGAGGGAAGAATGCAACAGTTGTTAGGATCGGATTAGTCATGATGTCGGATAGGGTTTGTACATATATATACTCTGTAAAATCAATACGTACCAACTGCTGAATCAGTATATTGCCTACGAAGCGATTCTTTTTTTCATACTAGACAACTCTTTTATATCGGTGTTAGGTTTGGAAGTGACGCTTTAAAAATGTATAATTTTGTCGAAACTACATGGAGAATGAATAATTGTAATCAACTTAATGACCTATGGTATATCGTGAATTTTTAATCGCTAGCTTTGTTTATTATCAAAGCAATTATCTCGAAACAATAAAGGGCGTCCTTCGTCCGAACCAACCCGCACGTCATTAATAACGCGCGCAAATATTAAGCAGACATGAAAAGCAGCGCAACTTCCATTGAACAATTTTGTTCGCGTCCTCTACGAAATCCTTCCTCTCTCTCTCCCTCTGTCGACAAATAACAATGGGATAGAGGAAATACCCGGAGAACGTCGCGGATAATAACGCAAATCCTAGTCCGATGCCCGGCCCAACTTAATTTACATGCGCTAATTAAATGGCATATTTGGCCTGGTTTGTACAGGATCCAAAGCATCCCATCAATTTTGTCGAGATCATCAAGAGACCCGGTCAGACGCTTGGCCTCTACATCCGTGAGGGCAACGGCGTAGACCGGAACGATGGTGTCTTCATCTCGAGGATAGCCCTCGAGACAGCCGTGTACAACAGCGGCTGTTTAAAGGTACGTGAGAGTGCGAAGAGTGAAGAGTGAGAGATAGAAGCTGCGGTGTGTTTTTATGGACCCATCCCTTTTCCACGCTACCGTGCACGCGTTGGAATAATATTTGAATAGTAGATAGTTTCTTGCTGCAAGTGGAAGAGAGAGAGACAGAGAGAAAGAGAAGTGAGGAGGAATTCATTCGGAAGAAAGTTAAGATAGAAAACAATGGTGTTTGGAGTTTTTTTTTTGTTCGTAATTTATAAAAGGATCTCTATTGTGACATTTATGCTATTGTTTAAAACCATTGCTTTTGAAAATGTTTAATACTTCTATTTGGTTAATGAATGTTATTGTAGCTTTTAACGTCGGTTATTATAAATTAAAAGTTTAACTATATAATAAAAGTTGTAACGACTTAATTAACATATTATTATTTTGAACTGATGGAAAGATAACTTTTTGAAAACGTAATATTTTCTCTAATTATAACTGTACATTTATTTCATCCCGTGTTTGAGAGAGTAATTAGTTTTTTACGCCGGAATTGTAATGTAAATTGACTTAAACTTAGCAATTAAAACTAGAGGTGCGTGGTACCAACTGCATTTCTGTAGTTTCAGCGTATATAAAAGTCTGTAAAATGATAAATCACTAAACTTTATACACCTACAATGAAGACGTAAAAGTTTTTTTCTGTGCACATAAACTTTATAAACGGAATTGAAGCTCTGCTATTTTGACATCGAAATTTCAAACAAAAGCCTTATTTCAGTCAGTGGCTTTCTCTTTAGTTTTGAATCTTGTTGGGTTTACTTTGATACACCGAAACCAAACACGACGGATCCACGCATCTAATTCCGAACAATTCTATTTCACATTCACATCTTACCGAAAATAAAAGAACCACCGAATTTCAACTCTCTGTCTCTCTCTCTCTTACGGACACACACACATACACTTGCAGTCAAACCCACCTCGAATTCCAAACTCTTCCGTGCAACTGCATCCCCCCCCCCCCCAACTTCCTCTACGTTTCTCTTCAACCGCCAACCTGACCCACTCTTTATTCCTCTTTCTCCAAAAATTCTCCTCCTCCTCTACCTCCGTAACCACTAAAACCAACTACTCCTCCTTCTCCTCTACCATCCCCCTTGCGAAACTTTCTACGAGCGAACGGTTGAAACATCTGGCGCACTACTGCTACTACTTGCACTACTATAGTCGCGTATTCTTTCTCTTACTTTTTTACAAAAAAAAAACCACACAAAAAAAGGTTGGCGACGAGATCCTGGCGGTGAACCTTGTGGACGTGACGCACATGAGCTTGGACGATGTGGTGATCATCATGTCGATACCAAGGCGGCTCGTGCTTGCCATCAGGCACGGGCCACACCAGCTCGTCTCCCATAGCAGGCAGAACGAGCAGAAGGCGCCGCCGGTCGTCGTCATCAAGAAGGAGCTCAACGAGGACGAGAACGACCACGTCACCAGCAATCACATAAGGTGCGCACCCGTTGTCTTTCTACTTTTTCTTTTTGGTTCTTTCGTTCCTATTGAGCTCGCATTTATGGAGATGAGAGTTGGGGGGGGGGGGGGGGGGAAAAAAAGGGTCGATTGGTGTTCTTTTTATTTTATAAGAATCGATTGATAGATATGGGATTACTAGGTTGAGTTGAAATTGAAAATTGTTTTCACTTGTATATTTTATGCAATTGTTGATTGATTTATGACTACATGGCTATGCCAGAGTCAAATTTAGATATTAAAAATTTTATTGGTTAAATGTCTGGTCTCCAATTATAATTTTGCTACAATGCAAAATTAAAAAGATTTCATCAATTTTGATAGTATCAGAACAAAAAAAATTTTATGACTATGGGCCAAAATTGTTAACTAATTAAACTTCAAATTAATTTACTTCACCAAAAATTATCGGACAAAGCTAAATTTCAAATTCTATTATCAATAACAATAACATTTGTCGTTTGCCCACGGTTTCTAGAATAATATGAAATTCTCTATCGATTTCTTCGAGTGAAAGAAGAACAAAAAAAGGAAGGAATTACAAACACTTTCATTCTTATTTTCTTGACGGACAATAAATTGCGGACGGCTCTGAAGAAGGTATTATCCGTTGAAGCATCAAAAAGGATGAAAGGAAAGTGTTTTAATTCCTATCCCTCTTTTACACTCCTTTAACCGGGAGAAATCGATAAGATATTATATTCTGCTGTAGCTGCATCCATTTTTTCCCTCCATTGAAATTTAATAAAACGAGAAACTTTAGTTACAATCTTTTGTCAGTCTCAAGTTTTAAAAAAATAATAAAATACGGTTTCATTTTTGCACTGAATTCGGTTTATTAAAAGAACAAATCACATGGCTATATCTAGTTATAATCATCAATAATTACTTGACTATAATTATCAGTATATAAACTCAATAACAACACAAATATACCTTTACTTTATCATAAAAAATAACAATAACAACTACACCAACCTACCACATAATCCTATCACCCTCATACATAACATCCACCTTGTCTGATCTCCTTACACCTTTACCTTTCTGCGAACCCACCACATATATATATATATACAGATACTCTAATCAGTCTCTGTCGCAGGGACAGTAATCGGAGGCGCGGCGACGGCCGCGAGATGCTCACCTCGCGTTCTAAGCTTGGGCTCTCTGGTCTCGGCTCGACTCAGGACATCGGCGCTAGCAACGGCGATCTCTATTACAACTCGAGGCCCGAGAGTCACATCGGCTGGTCGTATCAGCCGCCACCACCGCCTGTTATCACCCAGCAGCCAAAACCGTCCTCGACCCAGCACTTCCAGCCTTACGAGCGCGGTTATCCCAAGACCCTCGAGAGCCTCGCCGAGAAGGTGAGAGGAAAATTGACCGAACGACGCGCAATGGTGGCTTGGCGTCGCGCAATGACGAGTCGTTTCATCATTATCAGAATTATTATTATTATTATTATTATTATTATTACTTATTATTATTATTACTTACTATTACTTATTATTTACGGTTTTTTCGTATACTTTTATTATGAGACTTTTTCGTTAATGGCGGTTCGACTCTCGTGTATGACTGGGTGGGTTGGGAGATGTTAGGTGTTGATATTATCTATATATATATATTACTGTATAAATTCGGTGTTTTTTTGTTGTGTACGCAACGCGAAAGTATATATAGGCAGATGTCGTTAATCTTTGTTGCCTTTATGTATATATAATTTGTTCTATATGTCGAATACTAGATAACGTTAGATGTTTAATTGTCAAAGCTAAAGATCTGGGAATTCTGTAGAGAGCACATATAACGTCGGTGTAGCAGGAATGGGTGGATTTAATCAGGCAAGGGTTCTCGAAGGGTTCAAAGGGGTTTGTATGCAGAGAGAACATGCTGATGGGATCGGGAGATAACATTGTCTTTTTGTAAGTGAATATAATCGTGTATAATTGTAGAATTGTCTTTTGATACATTGAAGTATTATCAAAACTATCAAGTGGTTTCAAATAGTGTAAACGATGATATTTTGGATTTTTGTAATTTTAAAGATGATAAGAAAGAGATGACGTTTCTTCCGTAGAAAGCTTTTTTGAATAAATGATGGTTTTTGTTTTTTACAATGATAATCACGAGAGTCGAACCACAATTTTGTTGCACCAGCAAGAAAGAACTCGTCATTAAAATGAAGCCATTTTTCAAATATGAGAAAAATTAAGTGACAACTTTACGTTTTGACGAATTCTTTCTTAAACATATATACGCATAGATGTCTTAGACGATGTGGATCGAGCACCTTTCACACCTTCTTGCACCGTTCCACACACTGTGTCTGCCCTCCACTCTCTAAGATCACTATGTCGAAGATTGACAACAACCAATCAATATAATAACTGTTGAATGATGAAAAAATATATATATATCATAAAACGGTGGCTCGCGCGAATCGCGACTGTTGCATCCTGGTTTTTCACAAAAAAATTTCATTCTCTCGTTCCACTTTATTGATTGAATCACATAATATTGCATAAAGCACATATAAACATAATAGCAAGTTCATCAGTAGAGTAGACGCATCTCATTGGTTCGATGTCCAATCAATGATCGCATTGAATGCGAGAACAAAGAAAAACAAAATAAAGGAACGTTTGTTTAGAGTCAACCGGTTAGACGTGCGAGCTAGCCGCATAATAATAACCATGCAAAAACCAACAAACTATTAAGAAATTTATAATAATAAAGAAAATAAATAAATAAAAAAGAAAAAAAAAGAACTAAAGAATGCCAATTGACACGAGAATTCTAATTCGGACTAATCTTGATCGGTTCTATCTCGGAACGAACGCTCCATTGAAATAAACCAGGATTTCACGAAGGTAATAAAACAGCACTTACAAATCTTCTTGATAACTAGACCTTGTAATGACTAAGTAAACGAGACGGCGCTAGCACGCGCGCGCGCGCATGCGTTCCCTGCGGTGTTTGCCGATCAGCTGTTCGATTCTTCTTTCCTCTCTTTAGTTACTATCAAAGAAGGAAGAAGAAGAGTAGCAGCAGCGTCGCTTCTTCTTCCTTAAACGACTGAAGTATATAGGAGCTGAGAATCGATACATGCGAGGAGACAGACGCTCTCGTTTGCTCGCTCGCGCGCGCGCGCGCGGTTTCAGAGGGGAAACGCTTTTATTAAAACTACCTTAGAGAATGAGAAAGAGAGAGAGAGAGATTTTCCTTGAGCACTGATTATGCAGATCGTTGAGTCGTCTGGGAATGGGATTTATTTAATCCGGTTATTATTTTTCATTTAACGAGGAGATAAATTGTATATACCGAGTTGAACTATGATACCTTTTGTTTTACGGCTAGATAAGAAAATCATTTTATTGGATTGTTTTATTTTTGTCAAATTTTTCTATCGGTCCCAACAAAATATTAAAATTTTATGTTGTAATAATAATAAACTATCGGATTCTGTACAAACTATCTGATAATTTTTGAAAATAACTACCATTTATTTATTTCATGAAATATTCTTTGTACGGTACACGTAACTAAAATTTTAGATTTTATAATTAAAACGGAACGAACTTTCCCAAACGATCAGTCATACTCGGTACTCAAGGAACAACCATATAATGTCTTTGATAAACGTTTTCCCTCGAGCAGCGCCGTCTCTTAATGATGTGTTGCGCTATCAGTATCAAGTTGAAAGATTAATTATTCATATAGCAAGCCATTGTAATATTGATAATTAATCAGTTTGGCAAGAGAACCACTCCCTTTAATAATTTTGATCACTAACAACCCCGCTCGTAAGCCTGCTGTAAACTTTTGTGTGACTAACCCTTTTTGCTGTTTTTTATATTACATAATACATCATACGTAAATATATATTATATATATAAATATTTAAATGTCATCGTTGTCTGTTTTCTCTTTTTCTGCTTGCGTTGTATTTTTGCATCGATTTTTGATCAGTGTGTGCCTTCGGAAGATCTTCACTTTCATGAGATTTGCACCTTTATGTTCGTTTTGAATTTACTTTTTTTCATTATAACATTATTCATTCATAATGATACACATCTTCATATTGCCATAATATATTAATATATTAATGATTAAATAATATATTGAGAAAAAGGTTCAAATCTAAAGTATTAGATCTTCAGTGAAAAAATTGCGTCTACTTTGGTTTCAAATGAATACGTTTATATTATGATATCAATAAAAAAATGATCACTTTCTAATAAATAACTTGCAATTCATAACTTGTTATAACAAAAACAGTAATTTAACAAAATTTCTAAATTTAAATATAATTGCATTAGAATAACTTAATTATAGTAAAAATTGCAGCTTACTTTTTTTAAATGACGCTTTTTGTGTAAATTTTGAAACTAACTTCCGTTTAACAAATAGAATTGAATTGAATGACGCTAAGAAAGTAGTTCTTTTACTACCAATAAAACCTATTGGATTCGAAGGAAATAAAATAGACGCAAGAAACAATTCAATCAATGGATCCTAGAAGGGCTTCATCAATTTTCTTGTTTTCGATGTATAAACGGTGCAATTGCTCGTTTACTAAAGCCTTGCAACTGATCCTCAAAGTCAGAATGTTCATTATTACAACCTCGTTTATTTGTCAAACTATTGGCAATCGAGTAAATAAACATCTCAAAGGAATTCATTAATTTTTCCAATAAATTTATCCCCAGAGTATCAGAATAACTTTTTTTAATGTAAAAACAAATATCCCTTTTGTAAGCGCTACTTAATATTTCAAATATATCAACAAAATATTTTCCAAAACTCAAGTTCAAAGAATTAATCCGTTCGTTATAAACGGATCAACAGGTTATTTACACAAAACATCGGTTTCATTGCTAAGTCAAATAATCCCTCTTTTGCAACAGAAATACTAAAATTTTCACGCGACAAACGATGGAATTTGGAGATTCAACATATTCATCGTTCGACTAAAATCCCTCCTCTTCCACAATATAAATACCTTTTTTTCACCGCGCATTAACCCAATCAAACAAAAGGAACATTCTGACCAATAGAACATATGAACATACCCTTCTGTGATCCAACCCCACAAGCTTTGCCTAAAAGCGACAGTCAAGTCAATGCTTGAACTCACCCACCAAAAAAAAAAGACAAACAAAAAAGAATATTAAACCAAAGTAAAACCGCCCTATCACACTTAATCTAACTGGTGCTCTTCGGCTGTACGGCCACCAGGTGCATTCGTTCTACCCACCCACGGCATCGAACGGCACGCGTCGCATGTCCGCGGGCACCGGCATGCAGTCGGCTACAAGTCGCCTCACTGGTAGCCAGGGTCAAGCCTCGCATTACGGTACCGCCTACGGCCAGCAGCATCCGGCTACAGGAAGGATAATGCCACGAAGCGGTAGCGATCAGCATCTGCCGCGGGTCGATTACACCAGTATCACAACACCGGCGCGGCATACGCTGCTTAGGTCCAGCCTTAAGACCGGTGAGTGTTTGTTTTTTTTGTTCATTTTAGAGGAGAAAAAATATTTGTGTAGTGTGATGTGGAAATTGGTAGGAGAAGTGATTAGATTTGAATTAAATTAGTAAGGTGGTCGTTTGAAAATGTTATCTTCCATATTTAAACCTATATGGTTGTTTTGAATTATTTCTTTTTATTGTATTTTATGGAATAAGGATTTAGGTTTATATACGTGAGTAATAAGACGGAGTAAAATAATACGATAGATAAGCATAAATTCAGCATTATAATATATTTTACAAGTGTTTCACAAAGATATTTATATTACATTTTACAATTTTTACGGTATTCAGTAAAGATTATTCATCCTAGATTTTAGTTATTACAATAGCTAAAAACAGATAAATTAATTTCCTAACGACTTTTATTCTGATGGTTCGATAAATTTGAGGTATAATTCAAATATTTGAGGATAAAATGGTGCTTTGCCAAAGAAATCTTTATTTTTTTAAGAGAATTCGTAAATTTAGAGGTCAAAAAATTTATGTTTGAGTGTGAAATGTGGCTTGGAACAAAAGATATTTGTCCAAAAGTGAAAAAGATCTTTTTGATGTAAAATTCAGTCTTTTAATTTACGCAAAGGTGAATTTTTATGATAAAAAGGAGGCGATAATTTTACTCTCGAGATACTTCTTTTGAGCGAATGCGTATAAAAATTTTCGTCAAAAGAAATTTTTTTTAGCAGCTTAATTAAAACTTTTTATCTAAGATCAAATAGAATTTTCCTTTGCGTGTATTAAAAGAAAAAAACCTTTTCCGGTGTTGTCGTAATTTGATTGATGTTCTTCTTAGTTTATCTGCATATTTTTCAATAAATTGATGATATGAGCGTGATAAAATGAAAAACTTATATACATAAACATATCTTTCGCGAATATTTCTAGAATATAAAGATAATACATGCAAAAATTTGTAATTCAATAAACTCGCGTATTACTATGACGAATTTCAAACCACCCAGTACTTTATGAATTTTTTCCCAAAAGGGAATGTTTATTGCTTTATCTACAATGGCGAAAGATCATTCCCTCGCCTTCTGACAGTTTAACATTTCAACGGGTCTGCGCTGTCTTTTTCCTTTGTATAAAACCGGATAATCCCGTCGACTAGTCGTATTATAATGCAGGATTTCTACGTTTATATCCGACCGAATTAAACTTTTTATTTTTCGGGATTCAACATTATTAAAATTTCAACTCTAAGATTGTCTGAGATAAATTGCGAATATTTGGAAAGTCAATTATGATATAAGGAAGAATTTGATAATCCGCGTTGTTTTCTCTAAATTTTTAAATTTTTCAAAAAAGTGATACATTATTTTTTAATAATATCGGCAATCCAATTTTTTCTGTTTTATTCGAACATACAGAAACAAATTCATAAAAACACCTGGTTAAACATAACTCTAAAGAGTCTGGGGCTAAAGCTTATTTCATCTGTTTATTTCCAAATGATCTAATGTAGTAAATAGTTTTTTTACTAACAAACAAAGTGACTTCTTACGAATCTTACATAAACCATTTTTTATCACCCTCCTCAGGCTCGTCAGCCTTGCGCTATGGCACGCGTTACGGCGCTCAAACCGACTCAATCACGCAGGCAGCCGCGGCGGCTGCTGCCGCTGCTCAACGCCAGGGCCAGTTCGGTACGCTGACGCGACGCCACAGGCCGTCACTCGATTACGCCAGCGACACCGAGGCCACGTGTTCGTCGTCACCGCGCTCGGCCTACTACTACTACAGGCACAACATGAACAATCCGGCGCAAAGCAGTGCCGTGTCACATCTGGCGACGCTGTCGCGATCACAGATCGGCCAAAGCACAGGTAGGAGACTTGGTGGTCACGAGGTGTAGTGAGTTGTTGATATATATATATTTTATAGAGGGGGGAGGGGGAGGGGGTAGGCGTAGATCTGTGGATGTGCATCTCTGAAATTTTTGGCTTCTTTTTGATGATTGGAGGACATGTTTTACAGAGTTGAGATGGAATTATTGTTGCGAGAATAATACCTATGACTATAATACGTTGTTTGAAAGAAACTAGAAAATTAATAATTTATAGCGATTACTTCGAATATTAATTTGATTTTTTTAAACATTTAGTGTTTAATATAACGATAATGTGAAGTCACAATAAATGCATGGCTGGTTGGGGTCAAAATATTTGTTTTGTTTTAAGAATTCAAGATTGCACTTTATAATTTACGTCATATATATAGAGCTACCTCATACTTAGTAGAATAAAAGGTACTTAACGTTTACGTATTATCCTTTAATCATGACCCTTTAAGTGTTCAACTTTTTTTTTCTAATAGCACTAATAAAATTCACAGATGCACAACTACCTAAAAAGCAATATGGATGCCAATTTTTTTTTCATTCTTCATGACATTTTTTCTATTTTACAATTATTATTATCTCGACGTCGTTTTGTTCGTCGGCTGTTATACATCACGTCTCAATTTTTTCCTTATTTCTCTCCACAACTTTTATCTACTTACAACAATTTTTTACCTCTATTGTTATATCTATGTTTGTTATCACTTAACTGCGTTAGTCTGTTTTTAGCAAGTTCTTAGATATTCATAATTCTATAGAAACCAACATAGCAAAAAAATTTTTTTTTAAAATGTGGTGGGATACACACATATAGCAATGGGACAATACACTCTGGCATGAAAAAAAAATAAAAAGTTTCTCACACGACGCTCGCAAATCCCTACGGCAACGTCCAAGTCCGCTACTGCCTTCCATATAGCATAATATATATGTCGAACGATCGGAAGTGTAGCGCGCGGGGAAAAAAGCGCACGCGCGGCGCACAGATAGATTCTCTGTGTGTTTGGCCCTTCTCGAAACTCCTTTCGTGTTTTTCTCTCTTTTGTTCGCGGAATCATCCTTGTATGCCTTGAGAGCGTCTCGAGTTCTTTTGTGATTAATTGGCAGTTAAAGTGTTGTTACCTTTAAGGAAACTAATTTTTGTATTATACGATTGGCGTTTCCGCACTGAGAAAATATAATTGTGATATTTTTTTTTTATTTTGATCTTATATAAAAGTCTTCATTTTATTGTAAAAAATTTATTTCACTCTCAATTCAGTTAACGAACAGTTGCTTCGAATAATAATTAATATTACACTCAACTCAATTCAATATAATAAGTGTGTCATAGTATATCTCAGAGACATTATTAAAATCAAGATCTTTCAAAATCAAATCGAGCAACTCAAATCAAACCAAACAATTAAATTCAATAATAAAAACAATTCGACCAAATAAAAGAATTTTCTCAGTGCGTTTCAAAAAAACAACCCCGAAATCCATAATATATATATGAAAAGAAAAAAAAAGAAAAAAATTAATTACGCGACCTCATTTAAAAAAAAGACCACTGAAAATTTTCTTGTACAACCAATCGAAACGAGAGGAAAATGAGCGAGATTCGATAGTGAAAAGACAGGGCCTCGGACGCCCGCGCTTGCGCATGTTTTAGGCCTGAGATCGAACTCACTGCCGCGTAGCGGTAGGACGTTGCCGCAGCAGCCGAGCCTTAGGCCGGGCCTTAGCACCGTCGCGTCAGGTCTGATCGATCAGGAAGACAGTGACGGGGCATTATCGGCACCCGAGCTACCCGCTATACGACGTGACCGAGGTAAGGATCACTATCACTCACACTTTCACGTACATATCACTTACATATATATATTTTATATATTTATTATATATTTCTATATATACGATAGATGTTTCTTTTTCTATGGCATTAATTCTGCTATATACATTATATATAGAAACTTCAGACGCCTAGTACTGAAGATCCAAGGGAATTTCGGTTTAATTTATGCCGCGGTTAGAAGTTCAACCTGACTTGTCCTCAAGGTATTGGACAACGGGCCGAGTGGCAAGTTCGTGTGGATATTGTGCGAGCGAAGAGGGGGGATGTTAGGGTTACTACGACGTGAGATTTCAATTGTTTGCCGAGTTGGAAATGTTTAGGGAAAGAAGTTCTTTGATGGATTACGCCAATGTTGTGACGTTCATTTCGGGTGTTTATATCATGGAATGTGTGTAGATTACAATTTCGTATGCAACACATTCAACTAAAAGTCAAATAATTAGAGTTTGACATCCTCTTAGCAATGAATTGTTTTCTTTTTTTACACGGAATTGCCTTGGATCTTCGCGACAGATATAAATTTTTTTACTCACGCTTTAGTGATGATGCGCCACGCTATATATTTTTTTTCCTTATTTTTACCATGCTATGATGAATGTTTTTTTTTTGTCACATCGTCACTACACTCTATATTTACTGAACGAAACAAATTTTTTACTTGAACGACGTGTGTGCTTATATACTTAGCAGCCTTTATATATTGTTTTTGGATCGATGAATATTTTTCTAGATATTTCTATATATCTATATTTTTTTAGTAACTTTTTACAAAAACAAATAAAAAAAAGTACACTACATATATAAATATATATACATTACAATTGTGATAGATATGTAGTCAGTTAAGAAACAGTAGCATTAGCGTGTCCTAGACGCACGAACACACGTTATACTGAACGATCGATAGGTACGTAACTATATCATAATCGACGACATTTATCGATATAAATATTATAATGATAACTCTGGACCAGTACTACTACTACTACTGTTACGAGGAGAACCTCGCATCCTGTGAGCGAGACAGTGAAAGGACAATATATTGACGCTATAATATATATATAAACATCAAACAACGACTGCTTTTATCATCGCCCATCCCTTTGTTAAATTAAAAAAAAAAGAAAGAAAGTACAATTTAATCCACGTACACCTGTTCTCCTATGCTCGACCTTGCTCACAGGGAGGATACCTTCGTCGCCATCGGTCTTCACATCGGACGAGTACAGGGCTTGGTTGAGTAGGACACCTAGCACCTCGGCACTCTACGAGCAGATACGCTCGACGACGAATCGCCCACCTCGCTACACCTACAGCGCCGAGAACATCCACGCGGCTGTTAATCAGGTGAGTCTACCAACAAGAGAGAGCGAGATAGAGAGTGAGAGAGAGAGTATATAGTAGGCTATTTTGGTTGGAAGCGAGGAGAGAGAGAGAGAGATTATTGTGCGAATTCCAGACGGGAGTGCTGCAGTTCAACAACGCGCGCGCGCGCGCAGGCGTTCGTAGAGGTACGTTGATTGCGGCACGATGGTTAGCGGGGTTTAGCGAGATATTCGGACGTGGAGAGAGAGAGAGAGTTGGCTAACTGTCGGATCGGGTTAGTTTGGATGCCGTTTGCGGATTGAGTATATATATATACGTGGGGAAAAAGGGTATTTTGTGGGGGGTGAAGATATTTCTATGGTGGTGATTTTGGAATTTTTATCCGTTGTCTACTTTTTTTTTGTAAAATGTATGTAAAAATTGGGGGAGACATGTGGAACATGTCATTTATCGGTAAGGATAAAATCAATAAAGGATTATTATTAAATGTTGAGTATATTTTTACAGATATGAATTTAGATTTTCAATAAATATTTTTATAATATATTACGTAGTAAATTTGTAATAACAATTTAAAATGATTATCGGTGTTATAATTATTTGAGTTTCATAGTATTATACATACGTATAGCCATCTGTATTTTAATAAAAACTAATATGACCGATATCGAATGATGGAAAGTGTCATATGTACGCGTAATACAAAGGTAATAATGGTCTATATGGGAGCAGACAGTCAAACTATGCTTATAAACATTAAACATAAACAATGGTGGATTAACGGCGCAACGTCGATGCATGACTAATTGGATTATCGTATACGTTAGCCAAAAGCTTTGATCAACCGTAATTTCGCGGGAAAGCTTCGCGGGGAAAGAAAGGGATAATTGAATGCAAAATTTCGCGAAATTGATTCGCGGCAATCGATATAAATAATAGTACTAATTGTCACCAATCCGTTTTTTAATTAATATTTTGGTATCATTCAGTCGTCATTTTTCGTCATCAATGTTAATTTATTTTTCAGATATCAATTTTGAAATTCATAAAATAACATCATATTTGTAAATGTGGTTGAATTTTCATCTGAATTCTTTCAAAGGGATTTCAATTAAAATTTCATTCACCAAATATTCGAAAATTTAAAATATATTTAAAACGATATTTCGGCTATAGCATATATACTAATTTATAACGTCTCTCTCTCTCTTAATTCTCTCGTAATAATGGCCTCTCTCTCTTACTTCATATAAAACCTAAATTTGAATATTTCCATACATCCTCTCCCCCTACGCAACTCACCAAATCCAAAAAAAACTCCTTCAAAACTAAATCCGCACGGGTCCCCTTCAACGTCATCATTCGACTTTCTCCCTATGCGTCGCAGGCGGACTACGGCGGCTACGGCAGCTACCGACCGATGTCAAGCACTCTCGATCGTCTCTCAACACGTTCAGCCTCAGCCCAACAAGTGAACCTGGCGAACCTACGCGCTTCCACAGCGATAAGCTCAACGGGTCACCGTACAGGTGGCAGTCATGGTGGTGGATCATCAACTACTGGCCATCATCCACGGCCATCGTCAGTTGCTTCGAACGTACGCTCATCATTGGTGGGTCAGAAAAGCCATGCGAGCTCATTAGCAGCTGCTGCTGCAGCCAGTCAACGGGCCAGTAACGTACGTAGGATGCGCAACATGCTCGATATGGAATCGTCACGTAGCATACCCACACCTACGCCAACGCGCAACCTCGACTCAAGACTGCTAGATATTAATCCCGCAGGTGAGACTAGTGATACGTCTAGATGCGAGAGAGCTAATGCTACGACTGGTACAGCTGTCGTGGTACAGATCAGAAGGCAGGAACAAAGTAGTAATAATAGCGTACATACAGGGGGTAACAATGCAGGCAAGGTTAATAGGAGAGATGGACCGAGGAGGAATGGGAGAATGCCGTGTAGGATGTCGGTGGTAAAGGAATAACAGGAGGAGTAAATGGGGAGGGTTGTTTAACCTTTTTTTTTGTATTTAGTATAGGGATTGGAAAGAACGCGGTTAGCTAGTTTTCAAAATTATGTGCTTTTTATATATATAGACGCACCTGATGTGCAATGAAACGTTTAGTATACTCGA
This sequence comes from Torymus tubicola, assembly GCA_035583055.1. NCBI lineage: Eukaryota > Metazoa > Arthropoda > Insecta > Hymenoptera > Torymidae > Torymus > Torymus tubicola. The sequence continues at coordinate 32,594,337 of JAWWEQ010000001.1, forward strand.
TTTTTCTTTTGGACGGCGGGTTGTTCAGCTTTCGTGAGCTTTAGTAGTAAAAACTGGCAACGGATTTTTAAAGACCATTGATGTGATATTGTCACTTTTCTATATAATAGTAATTGATTAATAAGCTTTAACCTTTCGAGGGCCGAAAAGTCGATATATTCATTTGAACCATAACAGAAATTTTTAAGGACATTTTGGGTCTCGTGAGGTTAGAAGAAAAAAAGTTAAATTGCAAAAGGGTTTAGTTAAACAAATATATATATATATATGAAACAGTTGTATCTTCCTTATGTTTCGCATCAATAGCTTAGCGTACACTCGACTGATCCAAAGTTTTGAAAGTGTATACGTTAAGCAAGAGATTGAAAATAACTTATACATAAATATTAGTTATATATATAAATAGAAATATAAAGAGAAAAAGAATAATTAAAAGATTTTTAAGGGAAAAGAGGTGAAAAATTAATCAAAAATTGATTAAAAGATATATATATATAAACGCTTGAAATTCAAGGAGTTGCAGGGTCACTAGTTCCTGAATATAATATCGTAGTAGAAATATTTTTGACTAATTATAACATTGCGGACGCACATTTTTGATCGTGACGCCGAAAGTCTTAGTCTCATTTCGGACTGAACGTGTGTCATATTGACACTGAAAAACGTAGTTTTATAGGAAAGTATAAGACTTGAATAAGTCGAAAAAAAATTTTATAGCATAATTTTGTAAAAAAAAAAAAATAGAATATAAAATAGAATGGAAAATGAAATTAATGAACGAACGTTTATAGTTTGGGTAATAGTTTCCGTTTCTTTTTAGATAATTTATTAATTATTAAACATATACGTTAATATAAACGCCTGCAAAATGTAATTTAAAATTGAGAAATCGCACTATATACTATGATTCACACTTTATTCTACGTAGCTTTTATAGTAATTTTATATATCTATATAAATGTCTTGAGCTTAGCGTTTGAAATATAATGCAAAGAGAATCCAATGTACAAAAATTTATTAAATTAATTTGTAGATAATTTTTTATAAAGTAGAACGCAAGTAGTTAATCAAGATCCTTTGGCGATCTTATTGCAATATTCTACTTTTTAGAATTATACGTAGATTATAAAGCTTACTCGCTTTTCTAAATAGTAGGTCAATTTATACTTAGGTCTACCTCCTTAGGAATGTCAAACGCATATAGTTCAGTTGTGCGTGCATATAAAAAAAAGAAGATTTTATTATAATTAAATTAAAACAAATACAGTGAAAGTATACGTTACATTTACAATTTGTTGCTTATCTATGGTTCGTATTTGTTAAAATTTCATACATTTAAATGTGTTATAAAATTGTTTGTCGTGTCTGTGAATTACATTATTTTAATATTTATTGCTAATATTTATTTTACTCTACTATAACTTTTAATCTGCCGAAAAGTGGTAAAAAACCCACAAAGGCATACGTATTTTTTGTTAATTTAAAACATTTTCAATTCTATACATAGAACGATAATAATTGGTAAATTATTCAGAATCAAAAAGTTACATTTTAAAAATAGAAATATTATGTTACATGTACTTGCTAAATCACTAAAAAGATAAACTTTTATTGTATATTTATTTATTAGACTGTATGATTATTCAAAATCGTTATATGTGATTGTATGTATGTATACTTTATAATAAAAAAACACTATTGAAAAACAAGAATAGTTATTCATATACCACACTACACTATTCCACATTATACTTTACAATCCCACTGTTATTATTGTTTTACTTATTGTCTATACAAATATTGTTTGAATTATTATTGGTTTATAGAATTAACGGTATTTATTTAACTGTAGCTATTACTTTTTATATTATTTATTTAAATAAATTAGTTGTGAACTAGAATAAATGAGACTTGTTATTTTTTTCATTATATAATAGTATTATCAATTACAGTATCGTTCTTTTAACTTTTATTTCTGTAATTTAGTTAGTGATATGATTTCTTTTATTTATACTTTATGTTCTATAACAACATACATAATACTGACAACGTTACTATACCAACAAACGCTACATACAATTTAACACACTGCCTTGACGCTTTAGCACTTTCTTCGCTCTTCTTTCTTTATTCATATATTGAATCTGCTCACTGTTTTTACATTAATTTTCCGCTTAAGTAAGTCATTGTAAATTATAAACGATCAAAAATGTGCGTTACCCCCTATATTAATTTTCTCGTAAACTCGATATTTTCATCCGCATATAACCACAAATTCATCAAATTCATTCATATATTATTTATTTTTATTCATCCTCAAAACCTCAGCCCAATTATTTTTAATTTGCTTAAAACCCTTTCCATGCGCTTTTTATTTTAACATCGTGCATTCTATTTCAGCACCCTGTCATCGAACGATCAGCGACAACGCGCATAATCATTTGATGCGCGTAATTGAGAGAGAGAGAGAATATGTGTGTGTGTGTGCGTGGAAGTGCGTGTATACCATACGCTCACAATATTCAAACTTCTTTCTTATCCGTTATATATCGCGCGCATGCGTTCGAGAGGTAGAGAGTTTCCCCAATTACCAAACCCATCCAATTACTCGGGCGTGCTCGATCATTATAACGCCACTGACCAGCTCGCCGGGCTTAATTAAAAGAATGACCGGAACTTAATAACCAAATTGTTTTACATGTGTGTGTGTGTGTGTGTGTAGGTCTGTACGTATACGCACGAGCGCATCAGCTCTATACGGATAAAGAGAAATTTTTATGTATATACACGGAGCGTTCATTTTCATTACGGCATTGTTTATTTATACTAATAGCGTATGAATTATGAGTAAACGATATATATGCACGGAGAGTAGCGCCATTGTACTAGTGTAGCTTATAGAAGCTGTCACGCGTCAATAACAAAAGTTTCATACCACGGTGGTATGAGACTTTTGCAATCTTAAATCCACGGATGGATCGACTAAAACCGTTGCACGAATTCCATGCTCTCGTGGTATGGACTCACTGCTTTCGGAGCATGGAAGTATCACCTTTTATTATCGTGCGGTGACGCTGCACTACTAGCATGAATTTTATACTTTCGCAGTGTTCGCGTTATGCCACCGTAGTACTAATACTATACATTTACATGGACTTCATGCTACTCATGTAAAACAAAAATGTATGCTTCTATAGCGCGAGCTTCCATATCATCATAGCTAAATTGAGCTCTCCGTGTAGCAGAAACAAATTTTGTATTCTCTTGGTTTTAATATTTCGTCGCGCGGTGACGGTATAGAAATTAAAACTGTCTACCTTGAGTGACGCTTAATCAATTCCCGTTATACCGAGACGGTAGTGATATGCGTTAAACAAAAAGTGATAATTTTGTAAGAGCGTAGGTATATACTCGAGAACCTTTTTTTTCAAATACTTGTTTCCCTTTTTTCCGTTGTGAATAGAATAAAGCCTTTGAAGCTGAACGCGAAAATGTAATAGAAGAAAATTGAGATTCTGGCATACACGGGGAAGGTTACATTCGCGTAATAAAAATATGTATTTTTTTTAACGGAAACAAAAAGGATTTTTTTATTGAAAAAGGATTGAAACGTGGTTTGTCTTTTTTTTTTTCTTTTTTTTTCGTTTGTATGTATATAGGTATCGTGTATTTGCTTGGGGCATATATGATATACCCAGGATATTGAAAAGTTGATCAAGTTTTTTTTTTTTTATAAAGTCAATATATATTAATAAAGCCGTAGCTTAATTTAATACAAGTGAATGAACAATATGTAAGTTTTAAAATAATTTGGCGATATACATTAACAACAATAGTTTCTAATAAATATATACAAAAATCGTAGTCATATGTAAAAAACGCCATTCTTCATCACAAATTATTCAAAACTATATATATATGGGCAGTTCTCAGGTGAATCGAGAGGTCCAAATTTTTTTTCTTTTAAAATCACCTAAATCGCTTCGTAACCATCCCATATGTTACCCTGAATTTTTTCAGATTTT
>JAWWEQ010000001.1:32598461-32655483 GCA_035583055.1 Torymus tubicola
GTTACGAAGCGATTTAGGTGATTTTAAAAGAAAAAAAATTTTGACCTCTCGATTCACCTGAGAACTGCCCATATATTTATATATCCAGCTGATGCAGATCGACGATAACACCCACAATTCTATACAAACCCTATAATTCCAAATCTGTAACCCTCTGATAAACATTTCTCATTCATTCGTTTTTCACCACCATCAATCCCGCATCTCTCATCAACAACCTCACTTTACCCTGGAATACGATCATTCGACTATGTATTTCAGAGTTCCTCAAGTATAAGATAGAGAAGCCGCCGGGCGTAGGAACGCCAAACTCGACGAGCTCGCTGCTGGGCAGCCTATCCGATACAGCCGGCAGCGACTTTGCTAACGGCGTAAGCGGCCTCCTCTGGGTGAACCTCCTTGGCGGGCGTGGACTACGTGCCACTACGTCGAGCTCGGCTGCAACGACGCCGTCTACGCCCTCGGGTCAGCCTAGTATTGGTGAGTGAATTATATATTGTTTATGTCATTGTGATTTGTTTAGGAATGAAGAGGAGGTTTTCAGATGTGATAATTGTTGGTAAATGGTTTGTTGAGAATAATTAGTATATAGTAGTATTAGTATATAAAGCCATATAACAAAAAAACTTGTATTTCTTGAACGTTTTAAAAGAAAAAAGCTTTTGTTAAGCGTTCGCGTAACATCTCGCGTAACACGCTGAGGTGAATTATATTATACAAAAAAGAAAAGAAATACAAAACCATTTTTCGCAAATTCAAAATAATAAAAGTTTCAAAAAAACAGTACGTGAACGACTTCTTGTCTGGATTTTAATGACAAGGAACATTTTCCCCTTTCTTTTTCGCGAGTATTATGCAAACCGAACGAATATAAGTATACTGCGACGGTATATAATTGGAGCTTGTTGCATAATTTTCTTGCACACAATAAACTTGCCCTCCTGCGTAATCTTCAGACAGAAACACGTGCATGGCGAAGACAGACTAGAAATATATCTCTTCTCTCGTTCGGTCAATAATACATAGGGTGTAGAAGCAAAGGACTGTGGCGTGGAAAGGAGAGAGAGAGAGAGAGAGGTAGGTAGAAGAGGGCCAGAGAGCTAACATCTCGTCCAACTTACCTTCAACTTTCTCCATCTGTAAAGATCAGGTGCTCATTATCAGCTTCGCGAGTTGGAGGGTCTTATTTCAATCGCAATTTGCGATAACTTTGCCGCGGTGCGGAGATAAGTTGCTCGTTGCTTTTGGCTTTGAAAAGAGTTAGCGTTTTGTAACCTGATTTATGTATATAGATATCGTCTTATATAGAATTTTTTTGCACATTACGAATTATCACGGGATAACTCGTGTATACTCTGAAATTATTTCTTTACATACCGAATATAAAGTAAGGATGTAATAGATGCTTTTGTGTACAGTGTTTATAAAATGGATAGTATTGATCCTTTAACCAGTTATATGTATAATATATAATATATACTTGATATAGTTTGCGATACGACGTCTTAAGCTATTGTAGCATTTTTCTTAAAAAAAAAACTGTCTTTGCAATAGTGAAATAAAAGTTGATTCCTGAGAAATACACAATCTCTAACTAACTATCAATCACAATTATGACCGTCTTCGCTAATAATATTTACTTAATAACAAAAAAATACTGCAGTCTATCAGAAACCCTCCTTTCATCAATAAAAGACATAATATTCATTCCAAATATCACAAATATTTTTCAATTATAAATTTAACCCTTTTAATCATACATCCACCACTTTTTTCCCACCAGTAAACTGCGGCCTGCGCGATTTGTACTGCGTGCTCGAATGCGACCGAGTGCACAAAGCGCGTACAGTCGTTCGCACAGGTGACCTCGTCTTCGACTGGGACGAGACATTCGAGCTCGATCTCGTCGGCAATCGTCAATTGGATATTCTTGTATACTCATGGGATCCACAGTATCGACATAAGCTTTGCTACAAAGGTTCAGTTCACCTGGCGACACTTCTCAAAGAAGGACCAGTACATCAGTTGGCGGTTAAAGTTGAACCTAGAGGCACAATCTACCTGAAGATGAGGTACACAGACGCACAACAGACATTCCGTAGACGTACTTTGCCGGTTATATCGCTGGCTACGAGGATAGCGCCGTTGTTCGGCATCGATCTCGACACAGTCGTGAGTTTCATGTTATATTTTTGTATTATTTACACATAAGCTTTGATGGATGTTTCATTCGTATAGGTTTATATACTTAAGAATCGATGTGTAGAAAGAGAAATATAGCTTAATGAAAACTATATTTGTTTCGCGTTGTTTGAAAGAATTTTTCAGTTATGTAACACACCAGAATACTACACTATTAATTATAGTTCAGCTTCAATAGTTTGTCATCGATAATTCAATATATTGTTCCAAACTCAATATCAACAAAGTTTGATATATACTTGCTGGATACAAATGAACTTTAGATAAACGACACGTAGTGGACTGGTTTAGTATAATAGATTAATAAAGCACAGCTTCAGAATCTAGAATAAATACGCTGAAAGTATAATGTATAAAAACTCTCATCTATTTCATTTTGCCTTGGTGTGTTTAACGACATCATCGAATTCATACATATACATATATATATAGCAGTCAAACTTTAATCTGATTAATTCATAACGACTACAATATGACCATCTCCTGGCAGGACATTAATATTCTATACAATTTCGCAATATTTCACTGGCACTAAAACTGTTCATTAAAAAACTTTATGCGCAATGTGTATATATGTATATATCTATACATATAATATATATATACACATGACGTTATTGCGCTCTATAAAAACCTTCATAACCATTAACAGTCCAAACGTGCGGACCGTAATTTTCAAGCCATCATGACGGCGACTGAATTAAACATAATTCTCGTCAAAAAAAAATGATAACAGAAGGTACAGGTTAATGCGTTAATTTACGCGCTTGTTATGTCTACTTTTATTTACAGGTCGCTCGCGAAAGCAAAACCGGCGGTGTTCCAGGAGGAGTTTCAACTGCTCTAGCGATGGGTGGTAGTGGCGTACCCAACGTTCCCATAATCGTCTGGCGTTGTGTCGAGGAAGTGGAGAGACGAGGATTGGACATCATTGGTAAATTATGTAAAATTCCTTTCATTTCTTTATTTACAATTAGCGCGTGGTACTAGCTTTTTTTTTTAAAAAAATTTTTATATATATACATAATAAATTTATTGTAATATGAAACGCAATTAGATTATATATATAACATATCCAACGAAATTGCCACCATGATAACGCCGATGTATCCATTCGCGTATTCCAGGCTTGTACAGACTCTGCGGTTCAGCGACGAAGAAGCGAATACTACGCGAGGCCTTCGAGAGAAACGCGCGCTCGGTTGATCTGTCGTCTGATAACGTACCCGATATCAACGTTATCACTGGTAAGGATCCCCTTTTACCTCATTTGCCATTCAAATCTCTTTCTTTCTCAACCCTTACTCTCGTCCTTTTCCTGTTCTCTCTTTTTTTTTCCTTCTTACGAGAAAACGTGTCTGGGTTTTATCGAGTAGCACTAATGCGCCGAACGACTGTTTCGTTTATTTAGGCGTCTTGAAGGACTACTTGAGAGAGCTGCCGGAGCCATTGTTCACCAAGTGCCTCTACCAGATGATGGTTGACGCACTCGGGGTCTGCCTGCCGGATGACCCGCAGGGCAATGCCAAGCTTATGTTCAGCATTCTGGATTGCTTACCGACTGTTAATAAGGTATGAATTTTTACATTATTAAATAGTATCGTAAGAAAAGATGTAGAAGGTCTGGCTAGCAGGATCTTATATATATCCTAAAATTTTTAATTTACATTTATTTCTTGTACAATTACTAAATAATCAATAATAATATTTGTTGTTTTGATTACTTTAACTTACTTTTATTATATTGCTTGACGCAGGATATATTATTGGTAAAAGCTTCATAAGCTTATCGTTTTGTAATAAGATGTATCGGAAAGTCGAGACATATTTAGGTCACGAAGCATTCAATCTGCTAACTGTTACAAATAGCAGATGCCACAAGTATATACTATTAAAAATTAAAAGTTCCTTATAAACTTAACGAAAAAACTTTATACGCGATCCTATTATATTAAATCCAATATCGTCTGAACTGTATAAAAGAGACAAATATAAAAATATTTCAACGATGCTCACTTATATATACGTTATAATTTATATATTTGTCAATAAAAATCGTTTCAGTGCACATTGATTTACTTACTCGACCATCTCGCGATGGTCATCTCGCAATGCAATAAAATGTCGCCGGCTAGCCTGGCAGTCTGCTTTGGTCCTGTACTGATGTTGCACTCGGACGATACGGGCGCACCACTCGACTTCCAACAGCCCATAGCCGTGCTCAAGTATCTGCTCGAGATCTGGCCGGTCAAGTCAGGTAATGTCATTGTCCCGACCCAACGGCGATTCGATCATCCACCAATGGCAATGCTTTATTTCCTTTTGAATTCTTCATTATGTCTTTTTCATTTGCTATCGCACAAATTCTCATCGTCGTTCTTTTTTTTTTCTATTTTTTTTTATATATTGTTATATATTATATTGCAACTACACTTTTATATATATATTGTCGAATAAGTTTCACTGATGATTTTTCTTTTTCGTGTGTATATATATATATTATATATATGCATCTTTCAGCAATTTTTTGGTTAAAAACAATGGAATGAATCACTCTTTTTTGATAATCTATCAATTTTTTGCACATTCTTACAACAGTACACTGTAGCCGAACAATCATGCTTTTAATGAATTTTTTCAAACCAAACTCTGTGTTATTCTGCGTGATTTAAAGATTATTAGAGAATAATCTAACTAAAGGAAAAGAAGTAGCCGTTGATGGCACTTATGGAAAAGACTTCAGCTCTCGTACGTGGAGGTAGCAAAAACTCTTAAGTGATGATTAAGAAAGATTTTTAATACCAGCAACGGAATGATAAAAATTCAGTATTTGGGTGATGTCTAGAACAAAAACAGAAGAGAGCTCCTTAAATCGTTCGAAATAGACGATCATTCTGTGAATCTTTAACGTAGCAAATATTAGATCATCTATAAATTTTAAATAATCATTTTAGATTTAAGGAAAAAATAAGTATGAAACCGAGAGCTATGTCAGACTTTTCCATAAGCACCAAATATACCCCAATCATCACCCCCGAAAACCTTGTAAGGGCCGAATAATCAGTAGTTCATTTCACAGACAGTTCGGAAGATTTCTTCAACCGGTTCAACCATTTCTCGTGTTACGCCATCACTCACCAGCACCAACTTGCATCAGCAGCAGCAGCCGCCGGTTACGGCTGCTTCCCAGCTCCTTCATCAGCATATTGTTCAGCAGCAGCAGCAAGCGCAGCAGCAGCAGCAGCAGCAGTTACAACACCAATCAATCCAGCAGTCGCTGCAGCAGCAGCAGATTCAGCAACAGCAGCAATCACTGCAGCAGCTTCAGCAGCAGCAGCAAACCCAGCAATCCCACCAAGCGCAGCAGCAGCAGTCGTCGCTGCAGCAGGGAACCTTGCATCGAATCGGGCAGCCTTGGCAGCAGCAACCCTCACATCATCATCAGCTCCCGACTTCTACCTCGGCCGCTCAACAGCTGCATCAGCAGCAGCAACAGCAGCAGCAGCAGCAAATGCCGCCCGCTACAACTACATCGCGGGCGCCACCGCCGCCTCCTATCAAACCACGACAGGTCAGTGGCTGCACTTAGTTTCGGTACAAATTTGTTCACTGGTTACTTTTAGTACGACAAGAGTTATATTCATTGTCTTTTATCTATACTATTACTATACTAGTCGTCTTTTTTGAGGTTTTCGATTATTATACATTCAAGCTCTAAGTCTGTTCTTTATCTTTTTTTTTTTTAAATACTTATATATACCAATTTTCTCGTTTCGATATCTTGAACCTTCGATCGTCGTGATATCTACTTCAATACTGATATCATTCGTGGTTTAAAAAAAGAGCATGCTGATAGTTTTAAGCTTTTTGGTGGTTTTTTACACATTTTTGCATTATAATCTTTTTTGATAATGCACACAGTGACTTTTCAAATTGCACTATAGTATCTCTGAAGTATTCTATATGTTTTTCGCTGTAAGTAATCACCTTATTTTTCAAATATATATATTCACATGATTCATGTACTTATCACTTTGTGTTGTCTATAACTAACTCTTGACTCTGACAATTATTGACATATGTCAAAATGAACTAAATTTCAAACTTACAGGATTTAATATAATAATTTGCAGATAAACATATCAACTAACAATTTCATTATAAAACATATATTAATCCTTAATTGTGTACCTTATCCCCATATAATATCAATTTATTTATTACAATTGTATTTATAACAAATTAACTTTTGAATTTTTAATAATTCCATATTGACATCATGTACTATCAAATATTACAGCATACTCTTTTATCATATAAAAATAAAATCGTTTCGAAGGTTCAAGAGGGCCTGCGAAGGAAAATTCGAACGCTTTACTCAGAAGCTCGCTAGCTCGCGCGCTTTACGAATTTTCTTCGGCCCTGTGAGCTTAGGAAGCTGTCCGCAGCATGGTAGTTTAACTGATCAGCAAAGACAATGATTACTTCATATACAAGACCTACTTTTCTTAAACACTTATGCCCCACGAACGATTTATTTACGTAATTTGTAATTAAATGAAAAAAAAAATTGAAAGTTCTACAAATTGACATTACGCGTTTTACTGCATAGCCTAATGTTGAAGAAATTAATCTAAAACTATTGTCGTTCGTGCAGCAACACAAGTTTAAAACATAGCTGACTACTCGAGTTTCGCGCACTAATCGACAAAATAACAAGTTCACTAGTACTCTATCAATTTCACTGTTGATAGAAACTAGAAAAACGTCCCTTCTATTTTTTCAATGTACGTTGTACATACATATTGTCATTAATACCTCTCTTATCACTATATCTATCACATCGAGTTTGAATGCATGACTCGTGTTTTTCCAACTATTTAACGTATTGCGTGATTTTTGGACTAGCGATTAGAGCGCAAATACGTTAAAATAGAAAGAAAAAACTCACTGTGTACAGTAATCACGTTTCAAAGTGTGTCACTTTTTCTTTTACACACTGTCATCATCATCACATTTTTCTTCGTTACCCTCCAACTTCTGTCTCACTTTCTTTCTCTCATCCCAGTTCATTCTATGGCACCCCCTATCTTTTACATCTAATGTACCTACAAATCTGTCGAGATTTCCATTAACGCCATTTTCGTGGCTTTCAGTCATGTTCAAAGTGATATTCAACACTCAAAAATATTTGGAGAAATCTGTTCATATCTATACTTCTGTATTTATTAATTCAAAAGCCATCTTATATTGGTGTAAACCATGAGTCTTTGTTTCATCTACCACAATTATAAGAATATACTTAAGATTTTGAAAGAATCATGCAAGATACAGGGTAAGTGTGGGAGTAACCATGCGGTTATTGGCATAATCTGTCAGTAAGTTTTAATCAAATACAATCGCTATCGAAAGTTTTTCCCATCTATCAATGCATCTGGATAAATCATAAATAAAATCTTGATCAATTTTTATCGAGAAACATATTTTTATCGAGATTGATCATACAATTCTAAATATCAATAAAAATTAATAATTCTACAAAAATGGGTTTTTTTACCTGTGTCTTACGATTAGTTGCAGTACCCTCCCACATCTACTTTTCTGAAAAAACAGGCTAAATTATTCCAAAGAATGTTCAAAATCTTACGTTACATCTTATCCAAATCTTATAAAGGGTTTATCTCATTAATGTACCCTTGATAGTCCTGTTTTGTTCTCTATTTCTCTTTGTTTTTTGTCACATTCCCTCTTTCTCTTCTGTCTCATCATTATTTATACAATAGTGACGTATTTACGTTGTCTTCTTTATCTTTTGTTTGGGCACGTATTCAGAGCAAACGCAAATTGCCGGCTCTACCAAATCGCTGACAGCACAGAGACGCCGCTTCTTGCACAGGTACATTATCGTTATCGTTTCTCTCTCTCTTTCTCTCTTTCTTTCTCTCTTTCACACACTCATCCCCCATGTCATGTCCGCTCGTTTTTCTCATTCATTCATTCATTCCATCTCCATTCACACGTTCGTAACGTTCGATCGTACTATTCCCCTGTGTATGTGTGTGTTTGTTCGTTTATGTAACTCTCACTCACTCTTTGTCTTTGTTCTTCCTTTTCTCTTACCCTTCTTACTGCATGTCATATAGCGAACGAGGAGAAAAGATCATTCTTCTGAAGACTTTTATGTATTTTTTTTTCAAATACTGGGATTATTTTTAACGAGCGTAAGTATAGATTGACATATATGGAATGCTTAACGAATTGAAGAAACCTAATCTTCTCTCTGGCATTCGCAAAAATTATTGCACGATATTGTTGTCGTGTTGCACGTAAGGAGTTTGGAAATTTTCTTACAATTCCTGTATTTTTATTTCACATGTATGAATATGTATTGACAATAAAGTATGTAGTACCATTTAATAATGGAAAGGAATTGTTTGATAATAAATTGAGATATTTAACTAAAAATGACCCAATGATATTAAGTAGAATTAGATTTTCTCATGCGTTGTTTCTTTTCTTATTGCAGCAATAACCAATAGTCAAATTTTCTAAAATTAAAATTACTCTTGATATCACTGTCGATATAAAACTTTACATCAGACGGGTTGAGGTCGTATCATTTCAGTAGAAATCCTATATGAAATTTAATTGTGGGATCCGATTAAGATTTTAATGTTTCTCAGGTGTTATCCTAATGGTTTCTACGTGACGCAATCTAAGAAAATTTCTGATGTTAATTAGAAATATACACTGAAGACATTACGATAATGACACTTAATTAATCATGATATCCAACAAAGATGTATACTTTCTTAATTAATGACAATTTTTTAATACTTTAATCTTGTAATATTATATGCACTATGTTCAAAGTTTATTTGACCTACTTAAGAACCACAAGAATTTCATTAGGATCCGATAACGCCATCCTCCTCGAGAACTCACGAGGGTTTCCGCGTTAATGTCACATGAATCCCTTGTGATCTTTTCGTGTATTCTGCTTCAACTATTTAAATATTCAATGATAAATTAAAAATATTATAGATACGTGTTAAAGCATTTAAATCACTCATTTTGATAATTTTAGCTCAGTAATTTAATTTATTACTTCTATACTAAAACAAACATCATCTGCATAAAATCGACCGATACTCTGTATAATTATTCATCGTCAGCGATGTCTATTATTGAATTTCCATTTATAATTACTGTCTAAATCTAAAATAATGAAGTTTACTATTTCGGCCGTTGCGAATTCACAAAATTGTTGAAAATTTCTCCAAATAGTGTACTATTTACCGATTCTGAAATAATGACTATGCATACTTTACAATTAGTGTAAAATTTTGTTCTTTACATTTGTAATATATTTTCATTATTGAAACTGCCATTACCGTACCATCAATTAGCTTATAAAATGTAAATGGAATTCTCAAAGTAGTGCTATTAATTAATCAATAATAGATACCCCAGTAATGAATTTCACAATCATGTCCGTTAGCAATTAAATTTCAAACTGTATATAATACGAAAAGAAATGACGCTGGAAAAGATGCCTGTAAATATCACGACTATATACATATATATATACCGTTATCGTAAAAGCAACAAGCTAAGCATAATACATACCAAAAGACAGCTTAACCGTAAATAAAACCGAAACCTTATATAAAAGTCAAAAGTAAAGACGTAACCTCCCAAAATCCAAAATCTCGATATTACACCGGAACCCAATTAATACTGACCAGTCGTATCACGACACGTGTCTTACCAACACGTGTCGCCGCAACCTTTCCCTTTATGTTCACAGGTGATAGTTTCATCACCCGGTTCACCTAGCAGCGAGGACTCCAGCAGTTATCAGGAGTCGGTTAAGTTGAATCGCTCGCCGGTCACAACGACGAGCCAACAGCAGCAGCAACACAGCTTCGCCACTACGACGAGTAGCTCGATGATGATGATGTCTTCGTCCAGTCCAACAACTGCCGCCAATAGCAGTATTAGCCACAACAACAGCAGCAGCAACAACCATAGCAATAGCTACATGAGCTTCAGCAACAGTAGCACCAGACCACATCCTACCAATCCGTTCTTCAGCTCAATGAGCAATGGTAACGGTAGCAACGGTCACGGTAGCAACGGTAGCAACAGCGGCAACAACTCGGCCTCGTCTCATCATAGCGTGAGCTTCTTCGGTAACGGTGGCAACGGATTGTACTCCGGTGCTGGTAACCAGGGGATGAGCAATGACCAGGTGACCCCAACGAGCAGCGTCGACACAGAGGACGGCGCCGCTGGCCAGAACCCCGAGGAGGGCGGCGTTGAAGGCGACGCTGAGGCTAGCGACGACGATCACCTGTCGAAGGCTAACAAACACTGAGGTTATGACAACGCGAGGCGCGCTCAGGATGATAAGCATCTGGTGACCATGAATGGCCATGCTTATTAAGCGCGCCGAGCGATTATCGAGAATATAGTTTCGATGTACAGTGATGATCTTTGGTTTGTGCAAAAGCATATAATATGCTGAGAGCTGAAGATTGGGATAATGGATCGTGAAAGTATTAAAGGTGGACAAGACAATGATGAGATTCGCACGGCGATGCACGCTATTTTTACGTCGTTCGGGAACGCGCGTATAAAGTATCCGGAATATATGCACGTTTTGAGAGTGTAAAATATACTTAGCACGTGTTGTCGAATCATCGTCTTGTCGAACTTTTATTTCGAACGATGATGAGATAAAATTAAGGAGAGTTGTGGTAGAATACGACGCTATGTATTGTTATGAGGTATCTTCGAGATATACAGCTAAATCTCTATTTTGTAAGCTGTATCCTAGACGTAGGAGGTAATGAAGAAACTGACACCAATACATACGTAAATGCTATATGAATATCCGAAAGTTGAGGTTGTTCTGTATATTATTGATCATATATAAAACGTGAAGATATACGAATGAGTATATTCACAAATATATGAGAAACTTTTATGAAAACGGATGTACCGATCGACCTCAAGCTTGTAGATATTGTCGGAGTAAACGAATGTACGATTCTTATATAGACTAAGAGAAAAGGGATATACGACGGTTAAACGCAAAATGTACACGTAAACAATGAGGTCACACTGTACATCGATACATATTCACATACATACATATACACATTCATATATCTCGGCTTCACAAAGTACGAATAGCGGTAACACACAAGTGGGTTAAATGCAGATGTAGTCTTTCGTCGTACAGAGCGAACGCGAGAGAAAGAGAGAGAAAAAAAAATAACTACAAAGTCTGATTGCTGTGAGTGGGAGACAAACGTATAAAATATAGACAAACACGTACATATATACACGCAAATTACAGGCGGTTTTCGAGTTTTTATACGGACCTTCCAGGGCAGAGTTTTTATTGGACTTATCTCTCTTCCTCTTATAGGAGGGAGAGGCGCACGTACACAAAGAGAGAGAAAGAAAATGAATAAAAAACAAAATAATAATAATAAATAAAGCCACGAATACACACGTTGGTCGCATATTACAAAATGAAACAAAATAAAGCAGAAAAGAGTAAATGCAAACGTGGACTTACCAAAAAGAGTTGATTACGCATAATGGTCGGTTTATACACAATATATTATATATATACATACTATATATATACATATTCGTAGACTAGCCACAGTATACATGTGCTTTTGATAAAGACTATTATTACCTTGTAGTGTTTAGCCAAGAAAACCCATTCGCGGAAAATAAATGCATAAATGAAGCGCGCGAGAGAGAGAGACAAGAAGCCGAGAATGACAAGGATGACGGAATGCGACGGTACGAACGACTTGGATTGGAAATCAATTTCGAAGAAATTTAACATAAATATTTTGTTACGAAACTGTTACTAATTAAACTCGACTGAAATGATGTTGATTCGATAAATATATATATGTATATTCCATTGATTGTATATTAATAATATTATAATACAAGATTTATTTCGCAATAGATGAATATAAATCGATGATTTTCAATTGGAGTCGTCCGTGTCTAAAACAAAAAAAGATATATACAGTATATAAATATATGCGAAAAATAAAGGATGAAACATTGGCAGAGGAAATAAGAAACGATCGATGAAGTGCGGTGTATATAAAAGAGACAGTGTGCACATAAAATAGAAAAGTATAGGGAAACACGAGAAAGGGAGGATTGTAAATCCACGAATAAGGCAAGCGAAGTAAGCGCGAAGTAAACTCGAGTGACGACACGAAAAAAAAAATGATTGAGATGCAGCACCGCGTTATTTACATGTACATGTTGACAATAGAGCGACGAGAAAAAGAAAATGAAAAAGAAAATGATGAAAACACAAAATCTCGAGATACGATAATAATTTCGAATTATCACGAGGAAAAACGCGAGATTGAAAGATATACGAGGAGCAAAGAGGTAATGAAATGAAAGAAAGAGAGAAAAAGAGACGAACTCAGCAGTCCTTTTTCAACCCGCAGTTATAGTCAGTATTATTAGTGCACGTCTGACATTCACACACGTACACATATACATACACACACACACACACATACGAATACGAGGAGAAGCGCTTGTTAATTGTCGTCGGGTTTACCATTAAAACCAATGCTAACAAAAAAAAATCATTAATAAATATAAAATAAATAAGAAAATAAAAAACGTAGATCGTTCCAAACGAAGTTAAGCGTGACGAGAGGCGACGACTCCACACACAGCAAGGAGCAAGGGGAGAAAAAAGAAAACTTGTAAAATATAAACTTAGATTGCGAGTCCGTGTAAACACTGTAACTATATGATTTCGCACCTGAATCCATATAATATATATATATACATATATATATATATATATATATATATTATACATACAAATATATAAATATATATAAAAATGCAATTGTGTGCGCTGCAGTTGTAATATCCCGCGGATCCCGTACCGCTAACCCCCTCCAAATTGTCGGTCGGGAATCTTTCCTTTTCCTTTATCCGCGTAGTAAGTGTATAAATATTAAAGGCGTATATAAATATAGTTGACGAATGTTCTGTATTTAGAGGCAAACGAAAAGAGAGAGAGAGAGAGAGAGAGAGTGAGCGCGAGTTTTTCCCCTGCCCCCCTGTATCTATATCTGTGCAGACAAGCGTATAAGCGAAAAGCTTGTATGATAATTAATTGCTTCATTATTATAAATTCTCCTCTTAGGATTCTCTAATTGGGTGAGACAGGGTTGAATCGGTTAAATATTTTAAAGTATTTTAGAACGTTACGTTACGTTTATCGTGCTTTTAACGAGAGGGGAACTATAAGAAGAAACAAAATAAAGAATTACTTAGAGATGTTTTCATTGGTATATATAGATTTAAAATATGAAGGTACAGCTTTAAAAGGCAAATTTAAACCGCGACTTTTATCCGACAAAAGTTCGCTTCACTATATAGTTAATTAAAAGGGGGGGAAAAAATAAGATGAAGTTAGAGAAAATTTAAACATATAATTATATCACATGACGTAGAGCTGTAAGTGTATAAAGAGAATTTTCGATAATTTCGATTTGAAACAAAGTGCAATAGATGTTTCGCTTTAATGAATTCGAAACATTTAGTCCGATTCAATCTTGTGGAATGAAAAGAAAAAGGAATAAAAAAAACACACACACAAACACACACGTATACACACGAGTTTTCGCGCGTGGTGATATGTTATATACCGAAACCCTCGTGAAAAAAAGCATAGGCTGAAGCATTGTTGTTGTCGCATATTGCGAGCGTGCGCGCATTGACCAAAAAGAAAATGATTAAAAAAAAAGGAGAAGAAGAAGAGTAATTAAAGGTAAAGAAAAATAATAATAAAATGTCGTTTGTACGACGCGTCCCGCGCGTATATAGATTCGAGGCACGAACTGTGTGTATAATGTCGTCATCGCTCCGCTGAAAAAAAGGCCATTTTATAAAGAAAATTTCCACGAGTCATCGTTGTAATTAAATAATCATCGTTACATATAAAACGCTGCAGTTTTCGCCAGGCAGATTCATCCGTCGATGAATGACTCAATGCGAGCGTCGAATAAGTGGGCACTCGCTAAAAAAAAACTTTCATTTTCTCTCTGATATTTATCATTTCGACGAGTAATGTTAAGTGAATGAACAAATTACAGTATTCCTTATTATATACCACTTTTGTATTGTATTTTAATGAGAACAAAGCATACATAAGATTATCAATCTATATTAAAAGCAGAAAGTATTTGACATAAGTTCGACATTATATGCCTTCTTTTTCGTGTTTGACACAAATTCATTATTTGCTAAAACTAAACACTGAAACATATATAAGTGAAAGTCAAACCTACTTATATCTATGTGAATACTTGACATCAAAATGCAATACAAACATTCCAGAAATACTGTTAATCTGATTCGATAATTAGAAAACTAAAAATGGTAAATCATTCGTATGAACAATCACATAACACTTCTCTTAAGAATTGAAATGCCAAGTACTGATTATACAAGGTGCTGAAAAGTATATATTAATATATAAATGTAATCTCATTTATCGTGTAATGTGCCCATAATTTCGAGAAACGCGCGGCAAAGGTCATTTAGAGCGGATTAATATAGAAAACCAAAGAATTGCATTTTTGTTCGTATAACAATAGAAAAAAGCTAAAAAAGAAACGGAATAATAAAAAAAGAGAGAGAAAGAGAGAAACTAAAGGAACATATGATGCTAAATGAAGCACACTGCCGCATTTTGTAAGTCGACTGTTGTCCTGAGTGTATACTTGTAACCTACTAATTATATTATGTATTTAATTGAACTCAATGACCGAATGCGTTTAAATGAAAATATGAATTAATAATATTAATAATGAAACAAGAAACCAAAGACTTTTTCAGACACGATGGCGTTTTACGAGTCTCTCGAAAGGAAACACAGACACAATACACGTTGGACAATACAAAATATAGTAACAAAAAGGAGTAACAAAAAAGCAGAGTGAAAGAGAGAGAGAGAGAAAGATAACCCAGATATATAAAAATAATAATTTGTTAAGCATTTATCGACTCTGTTTTGCATCCAATGATCGACTATAATGAATCGCAATCATCGACTTTGCCGATGTCAATCACTTGCTCGTATACCCAAATGTTAAGAAAAAGAAAAATAAAAAAAACTAATAAAATGATGTACGTACAATTGAGAGAGTTTGAGAACGACTTTCGAGTGGCTTCGTAATCGTGTATATTCAACAATTTTTCGCGCCAAATGTATATTTAACGAGATATAACGCGACAGTCCGGTTAGTTTTTTCGTCGATTTTTCAAGGTCGTATATTGTATGTATAACTATTAGTCAGTCTTATGTAACGAAAAAGTCTTCTGAGCGCACACTTTCGATATATACTATAATACGTTAACAATTTTTGTACAGTTGGACCGAACCCTCCCGTATATATATAGAGGTTGCGAAAAGTGGAATAGGTCTGCAATGCTAAAGTTGTATAAATACGACATGAATCTTCAAATTTCCAGGCTTGAATAATAAAGCAAACCTCACTTCTTTCTTTCAAAAGTAAATTTGTTTTCACTAAAAACGTATTTGTAGAACTTTCAAGAAGTTCAACAATTTTTTTTTGTAAAATTTCGTAACGATATGGATCTCAATTTGATTTACAAAACTATAAGCTAATAATATACTACTTTCACTTTTTTTTAAATAAAAAGAATAGTTTTAACGTTATAATAATCGCCACCTATGGTTTGGAACCGAAATCCGCCAGTAAAAAGAAAAAACGGAACACACTGATGCTGGAGATGATATCGTAAAGACAGGAGGGAAGCTGGATAAATATACAAAACTAATTTTTTAAACGCTGCTACTATTCGCGTGACGGGAGATATATATTCTGTATCTTCCAGATGGAAATGCGCAAAAAGTCTACTAGTTTTGCATTTTTTTAAAATGTACTTTTAATCTCGTTTACCTAAAAAAAAATCGAAAACACAATAGCATTGTGTGTGACTACGTAACAAATGAACGCTGAGTGTTTGATAAGCCTTATATACCTATCTCTTTTTTCGAAGCTGTTTAAAACGAACAAAGTTTTCACGAATTTTGAGAAAGAAAGACAGAAAAAAAAGTATTATCATTCCTTCTTATTCGAGGTACAATGTTTTTTGAGATTTTTTCTCTGCGTTTTTTTATGCAACGAATAAGTTCGATTTTTCGTCTTCCTTAGTAAAGAAAAAAAAATAAAGCAAAACATTAAGTTCGTCATTTTGGAATAATTCGAGTGAACTACGATGGACCACAATTTCATAAACACAAAGATTGATAAAAAAAAAAGACAAGCATTTCTAAGCAAATAAGAAACTCTTATTACAGAGATTTTTCTAAAATTAATATTAAAAATGTTAACGGTTACTTTCTAGCTAGAACACATTGACGTTGATGGATTTTACATAATACCTTTGCGAATACAAAAAAAAGTAAATAAAAGAAATGAAAGTTTGGCGTTCACGCAAGTCGATAAGACAAGAAGAGAGGCGCGCGATCTTATTACCAAAGTATTGTTCGATGGATAAGAATTTTTATGCAAATTCCGCGTTAACGAAGTTTAAACAGCAGTCCGCTAGTGTCGAACTTTTCTCATATTTCTCTTCAATGACAATTTCTCTTGCAATCTCTAGGTAAATGAAGTATTAAATCTCTATATAAGAGTAATACCGCGCTTCGAGGAAACATTTTTTATCCAGAGGAACAAATGTACTTAGAGATTAGCCATTAAACTTTTTCGATTTTTAAAAACATTTAACATTTAATGCTATACTTCCGAGAGGGGGAAAAAACATGATAAGACAGTTTTTACGAATCACCGTCAGTTTGCTCTTTGGGTCCAAGTGATGTACGGTGTGTTCGCTAAAATTATACACCCTGCTACACTGAAATGTTTACTGAAAATAAATAAATAAATAAAAAAAAAACATAAATGATAATAAACATCCACCGATTTAAAGTACTGATTCGATAAGTCTTTTTGATTAGATAAGCCTGTGAGAATTTTGAAAACGTAATTAACGGATAATCTTAGCTTTTTCATCGCACTCGTCACCTCTTATAATCCATTGTACGGTCTAATTTTCAAAGTTTTCTGTCTCATCGCCGTTTTTCAAACTAACCGATATACCTAAACTTCTAAAACGGTAAAAACGAGAAGAAAAAGAAAAGAAAATAAATGTAAAGCCTCTAACGAACTGAAGATATTTTTTTAATTTGATAAAACGAACTGTGTTGAACTTGAATTTACGCGAAATAACAAGATAAAGTGAAATAATAATAAAAGAGAAAAAAATAATGGAATAAACGTCAGAGAATCTTGAAAATTAGAGACGAAGTTTCTTAAAGTTTAAACTTGAGCTTGAAAAAGAAGGGAAACTGTAAATATATAACCGTGATTTCAGTGATTTTTCAATTATCGAGCCCTCGGCGAGCTTTTTTGTCGTCGTCGATTGAAAATATCATTCACACGTAGCGTGGCT
The DNA here is from genome assembly GCA_035583055.1 of Torymus tubicola. Taxonomy (NCBI): domain Eukaryota; kingdom Metazoa; phylum Arthropoda; class Insecta; order Hymenoptera; family Torymidae; genus Torymus; species Torymus tubicola. Next base: position 32,616,231 of record JAWWEQ010000001.1, read on the forward strand.
TTGTGCGTGTCTCTATTACAAAAATAAAAAAAAATAGCAAAACTAAAAGATTAAAGTGTCAAAATGCTCCCCTCTATTAAAAGTAAAAAAAAAATATATATATATATATAACGAGTAATTGACGAAAACATATCTCCTCACGTTTGTTGATTCCTCTGATGTGCATTATAAAGAGTAGTATGAAAACCATATGATATCATTGCAACGTGCTTGTATAATTAAATAATGAAAGTACATGACACTGAAACATTGAAACACATCATTTATCATTATCATCGCCATCTTCATATCCACATTTCGAATCGCGCAACGAGTATATCGTTCTCTAATAATCGTGTGTACAATGAGATTTCACGGAGAAAAAATTATGTATATATATATAATGCAAATGATATATACATATATTATATATATTTGAGTGAATTCGAAATGAATCAGTACCAAAATAATAAGCAAAAAAAAACATGTTAACTATGTAAGATGCAATAAAATGATTCATTATATGAATACTTCTATATATCGTATTGAGGCCATGCACAATATGATAATTTATATTGATTTTTTGATACATAATATATGTATAAATTCTTTTTTGAAACGTGTTTACTGAATGTTTAAGTAGAATCACGAACAACAATTTTATATAATTTTTTCTCCCAGGCAATTGTGTCAAAGTCACGAATTTCTCGACATTTCGTCAATCAAGCTTATAATCGCGTGTTTTTTACATACGATCAAATATTTTGAATATCTAACAAACACAAACGCCTAATCTCGCTAGGTTCTAAAAGACTTTTCTGAAACTTTTTTAAAATCTCTTTTTTGCAAAAATAACTTACCGACTATATAATCATTTTTTTGTTTCGAACATTACTCGATGAATTAATTTCCTATATAAGCGAAGAAATTAGTGATTTTTACCAGTGGAAAAAATGCTGCGAGAGAGACTGTAAAGCTTAGATCGTCGTACATATCATAGAAGACGCGTTATAATGTAGGAACAAGTGGAAGGAAAAAAAAGAGAGAAAGGAAAAGAAAGAAAACGGATTCGCTGTATGCAGGCCTATCGATACCATTAAAAGGAAAAAAAATATCGCATATATATACATAAAATATACATATACATCGCAATTAAAAAGAGATATAGATCATTATTCATCGCCGCGGATGCGCTACTGCGATTTGGAACGACCGAAAAGAAAACGAACGCATCGATCGAGCCTTTTTATTATTATATGCGCGTTAAAACGAACTCACGCGAAATGCAGCTAATCTCGGTGTAGCAATCATAAATCACGTGTCGACTGTTAATAGCGAATCTCGAATGCAATCTCTTTTGAGTATTATACAATCTTTTTTCTCCTTTTTGTTTTTAATTATCCTCGCTTCGCATCAGCCATCATAGAATCGCGAAAAGAAAGGTATATTGGAAAAAGTGTCGTACCTTATTTACTGCATCGTTAAACTCCCAGTGAATTACGACTTACCTTTCGGCATTAAAAAAAAAAAAATTATATATTAACGATAAATCATCAAAACGATATTTACTCGACTTTATTTCTATACCGTATATCGATTTACGGTATTCGATTTCGCGTTGAGGATAATATACAAACTTTATTTTCTTCAGCATCGAGGCTCGCTAAATCAGCGCGTGATTAAAATAAAGGCCGTCGTTTTTCGAACCATAAACAGACGCATCTTCGATTTCACTCATACATATCTTCATAACGAATGAACGGGAAGCAACGCGATATACTCTTTTGTCCTCCAAACGAGAGAAAGAAAAAGAAAGAGAGAGAGGGAGAGAGACGAAAGTCGTATAGGGGCCCAGAACTAAAAGGAGGAAAACAGAACACCTCGACGTGTAAATCGTCATAACACACATATTATACTCAATTCACATCATCAATCTCATAATCATGGCTATATCATTGTGAAGCGAGAGAGCGAGAGAGAAATAAATAAATAAGCGCAACCACACACAATATGCTGAAGAAACGAACGCGTGAAGAAATAAATATGCGAGAAGAGAAAAAAAACCAAGTTAATAATAGTAATAATAATGAAATAATAAATATAATAAAAATAATATAATAAAGAGAAAAGGGGGGAAAAGGCGCGAGAGAATAATGATACTGAAAGGAATTTACATAAATGGCGAGCGTGCGCGTATGGATATATAAGTTCGTAGCTTCGTGCGTTATAATTATATATATGCGAAAAAAATGAGATAAAGAGAGAAGACGTGTAGGAGACGAACGCGAAATAAAAATCGTAATAAAGCAAGTAATAAATGATTAAACAAAAAAAAAGCAGATATCGAGAGAAAGAACACCGTGATTGACAGAAAACGATTGCAAGAAACTTCGAATTATTATTTTTAACCCTATATATATATTATATAATACATATTATGAGAAATTGACGTATTTGGGCTTCACTCGACGAGTCTAACACAATATATCGCAGAAACATAAAAATGAGCGAGACGAGGAGACACGATGTACTTGGCGACTGACTTAAAAAAAAAAATTAAAATGATAAATTACTTAACGAAAAAAAAAAATAATGAAACGCAAGCAAATAAGTAATCATTTAATGAAAAAAAAAATGCGCAAAGCGTGAATCTATCGTATATCGGTATGTGACTCGGCTCTGACGTAATCGTCACATAAGAATATATATATGTGAAATTGCGAAAGAGACCGAACGAGAAGAAAGAAGGAAAGCTAGGGGAAAGGGCAATGAATTATAAGACGAAGGCGCGTGAATCGCTCGAGAATTGAAAATTCTAGTATATTATAAATATTTATAAATACGTGCAAAGGTGCGAGAGTGCAAGTGTATGTTCGTGCGAGTTAAAACGAAAAAAATAAGAGGAAGAAGAAAAAATATATATAAATAATTAATAAGCTGAGAGTAAGAGAGAGCGAGAAGGGATTATACGGCGATATCGATCGTAATAATTATAAGTCGAGAAAGAAAGAGAGAAAGAGAAAGAGATTATAATTATTATGAGCGTATATACCACATAGACATTGTGTACCGGCAGGCAAGTACATGCATATTATATTATCCTCTATCAGTATTTATTACGTACGAGGCGAAACAAAGAAAAAAAAACAAAAACATCCCCGTTTAGGTACATAATATGAGGGCAACGGAATAAGGTACGAAGATACAGAAAAGAAGCAAAAAAAAACCATGATAAATATATATACACACACGTATACATATTATACATATGTTATATTATACAATGTATATTATGATTATATAAATATACACAAAAACACAGACACACGAGATACATTGCGAGCGCGCGCGCGCGCGTGGTTATATAGAAATATGTAAGAGAGACGCGCGATCAACGCATTGTCGTTTTGTTCGAATAATATGATATGCGAGCAAGAGAGAGAGAGAGAACGAGCAATCGACTTTCCGAAAGTCGTGACGCTACTCGCTGATATATCATCGTCATCGTCATTATCATTATTATTATCATTATTATAACGTATAGGCGCAGGTTGGGGAGTATATAACGCAGTGTATCGATATAACGATCGTCAAGCGAGATGGTATATATATAAATTTTCTCGAGATTAAACAGTGAATTAAAGGGAAAGACCAGAATGAACGTGAGATGAAACATGAACGATGAGGGATAAGAGAGAACGAGAGATGAGGAGGAAAACAACGACCGACCGCCGTAGCTTTGAACCAAAATTACTATATATATTAAACGCGCTTGTGTCGTGCGATGAGCGCAACGAGTGAATGCAGAATAAGGAGCGATGTATAAGAGAAAGGTAGACGAGCGAATGGCCGATTAGATGAGCGAAAATTTTCGCGTCTACATCTTTGGCTGCCAATTGTTCGACTGCTTTGCTGTCGCGCGTGCAGAGTTCCCCAGGGCAAACTGGTTTTGAGTCTCGGTGGGGGACACGAAGTCATCGTCGTCGTATATAGTGCAAGCACACAATAAGGCTTCGTTAAGCCTCCGAGTTGCTGATTGGAAATTATTCTGCGTAGCTGGATAGATCGTTTTGGGGGGGGGGGGGCTTTTGAATAGAGCAATCGTCGGTAAGAATTTTTTTTTTTTTTAATAACAATGATGTGTTAAAGAAAAATGCCCAGTCGGTAATGCAGATTTCTACGCGAGATTGTCGATTACTTATTATTATTTTTCTTTTTATCATGTAGAAAATACATGTAAAAAAATTATATTTGCGATTTAAAAATATTTAATATCGTAAGATAAAATGTTGACTTTAAATTTTAATTTATACATTTATTTGCGATAATAATGTTTTATATTTTTATTTTTTATTCATAAAGTAAAAATCTTTCAATTTTCCGAAATAACATGGATTTCAATTTGAGTGAAAAGATTTGCGCTTCTACTACATCCAGCGACGCGCAATTTTCAATTAAAATATTTGATTGAGGGCGTGGGCGAATGATGGATTGGCTGCCCTCGCGGACTGATGAGCGATGAGCCACTTCACGATTCCAGAGCACTCGTGTGATTGAAATACCACGACGGGACTTCAAAAATCTAGGGGAGGGAGAAAAGAGCGAGTCTGTACGTGGACATGTATGTGTGCGATGAATAAACGAGAATAAAGAGTAGAGGAAAAAAAAAATAATCGGTGTAGGAAGACAGCGTCAATTGCAACTCAAACAAAAAAGAAAAAGAGAGAACTAGTGCAACAGATTAAAAAAAAAAGTACAGAGATATAAATGCTAGGTAATAGATGGAAATGCTTCGTATTAATCGATTGTAAAACTATATAGTTAAAGTATAAAAAAAAAATAAAATAAAAAAAAGTATCACGTGACACGCGCGCGCGCGGGAATATGAAAATATAAGCTAGTAGTGTATACCGTTGTTTCGTTGATTGTTTTTTCATATAGATTTTATTAATGAATAAAAAAAATGTAAACAAAACACCGTCTCCAGGTCTCGTGCGACGCAAAACCACGCAGTGTCTCGAAGATTATATTATAGCGCTGCATAGCGCGTAATCGTTCGGATATATTAAGTATAATATCTTTTTGCATTGGAGCACTCGTCAGCAGTAACATCGACGATCTCCATTAAATTATGTATACTGTTAGTTGAATGATTATTAAAGAAAAGAATTAAAAATAAAAATGGAACAAAGAAATAATGCACTTTGAAGAATCGTTGATTTTTCACGAGTACCTTTATATAATAACACTATATAGTCGTAACGATTCATTTGTAAATATATAGGTAGTTGTTGGGTTGGTTGTTGACAGATTCTTTCCTTTTTTTGTTTCTATTGAAAGATATAAGTATATAATTATCGTATATGGAATTGAATATTACGGGATTTTTTCGTTCCAGACGATACGAGTATAATAGTTTGTTTAAATTATAAAAGTAACAAAAATGACGAAGAAGAAGAAGATTGTCTATCTAACGAGCTCTGCTCAAAGAATATATAGGTGCTAGTCGTATACTTGTTTGTTGATACATAAATAGGTGAAAGAATATTTTGGCTTAGTGAAACACCACGAGTTAAAAAAAAATTGTTTTTTATTGAATTTTTTCCGTTTAAATGAATTATTTACATTTACGAGGGGCAATACGATAGAGCAATGTCACGCGTCAGAGTTCGCGTAAATACTATACTCTAATTTGTATATTGGCATGTTGCTTTATAGTTACACAATTACATATAGCAGTAAGCCTGATTTAACGTTTGATGGATTTCAAATGTGAAATTATGCTAATATTCTAATCAGCTGAACATCATTTAAATAAATTTGCATATATATATGTATTTGATGCAATCGATATATCAGATTCTCATAAAAACATCCATAAATAGACGTACATGCATCGGTATATTATAATGAATAATTCACGTGATATTGCTCGAATTCCTTAACGCCCTTTTAAAAAAATAAATAAAAAGAATTAAAAAAAAAATCATTGTCGCGAACTCTTTAAAGTCTTTGAGATGAAAAAATCATTCTAACCGAATAACTTTCATCTTCTCATGAAGCAATTATAAAATTTGATAAAACAATCACGTGCTAAGTAAAAGACAAAAAACAAAACTTTACGGGTTCGCGAGGAAACGCTGGTCAATTCGAAGGGTCAAATTCTTGAATCGAATAAGAAAGCGAGGAAGAGACGAAAAAAAAAATAACTAACGATGAAAAGTAAAAGAAGATGAAAATTTAATAGCAATTCGCACGCGGAGAATTTCGCAAGCGCCCGCATATTATGCGCTTGGCAATTAATCGTAACGAAGGTAAATATATAAGTAACATAAATGATAAAAGAGAGAAAGAAAGGAAACGAAAGAGAGAGAGAGATAAAGAGAAAAATAATGCGTTCAGCGCGAGACATGGTCACGGCGTGTGTACGCCGCGGTGACAGGACTATTTTTCTAAGTTGCATAAAATATAAAAATGCGTAATGAATAAATTAATAACGTTGCATTGTCGTTATTAGAGTATATATTAATAGTAAATATCGAATATTTTAAAGAAAAACTAGACAGAGTGTAAAAGAAAGTAAGAGAGAGAGAGAGAGTAATAGATATTAAAAAACGAAGTAAACGAAAATAATAAAAAAAATATTTACGCAGGTTTGCCGAGCGGTCGGTCGTTTTTCGGAAGTTGCGGGTGTACACATATATATGTATACACGACGATTATATCGATGTCGAATACATATATAGCGAAAAAAGCCACGCTAATTGCATGCAGCTTATATGCAGCAAAATATAAAAAAACACATCGATCGATCGCTATATCGATACAGGAAGCGCGAAGGTATAAACACAATGGGGCAAGGGGGGGAGGGAGGGACAGATGGGGTGAAAGTCGGATATAGAGGAATCGTATAATAGTAAAGAGAAGATGTCGAGCGCTTGATTATTATTATTATTATTATTATTATATATGAAAAAAAAAATTCATCGATTGTATAATGCGAGCGACGTTATATTTAATTGTAATGCTGCGCTGCGAGCGAATGTATAATGTGAAAGGTATGTTTGAGAGAATATAAGAGAACGATAGAGAGGCAAGAAAGAGCGAATATATAGTGTGTGTCGTAGACGATTAATTATATACGAAGTGAAGACGCGCGAAGAGGAGCGAAGAACTATAATAATAATAATGTGTGAGAGAGTGTTGTAACTCGCGATTATATAGACACAAATATAAAAAAAAAGCTCGCAATTGTCGTCTTTTCGAGCAAACGAAGTTGGGAGAGTATATAAACAAAAAGACGAGAATGCACGTATATAATGTGAGTGAGAATGAGAATGAGAATGAGAGAAAATTATCGAATCGTTCTGTCAGTCACCTCACACCTATGATATATTATACAATGTCATGATACTATGCTGCCATACCATATAAATATATGTCTACGATAAGGAAACAGTATATGACTAAAGACAAAAAAAAACGTAAAAAAAATAAATATGTTATAAGCACGCGCCTCGGCGGTGATGACGTCATATCGTATTGTTTTAGCTTGATTTATTGCTCCGAAACTCTTGCATTCTAACGATTCTTCATCCTCTCTTCCTGTGTCATCTTCCTATATTATATAAACTTTTTTGTTGTAAAAAAATGGAAGAAAGAAAGCAATAATAAAATTTGATTTTTTTATCAATGAAGAGTTACACAGAATATATTATTATTGACTAAATTTTCGTTATATTGAAGAATATTGGCGGAAATGCGAAAGTCGGTTGTTCAAGGAAATTAGTATTATCCTAACTGCACATGGTAATTTATTCAAACGTCTATATTTTTCTATTGATACTTACATTATTCATGCGCGCTTATTATTTTAATGAGAATGTACATTCACGAAGAAAATTCTGTGTAATATATAAACGTATTTATTACATTTAATTTTTAATCGCGTTTTTTTTTGTTTCTTAATTCTACAGAGCTAATTTTAATTTTCCGTATCACTTGAAAATTCCTTTTGCTTATTTTGTGAATTTTTCTTTATTCAATCAGAGACTGAGAAATCAGCTGTTGATCGGCCGTCACCACGTCTAACGTAAGTATGCGCCTTTCGCTTTTTTGGACTACTAAGAACGAGTTTCTAGATCTGGTGGGTTAGATTCAGATTTATTGCGGTTGCAACATTTCACTCGATACATACGCAATCTATTATTAACTAATTTTTAAGTGCTTCATTAGATTTACCAATAAAGCCTGAAATCCGATCAGCTAATTAAAACAAAACTCGCATTCGTTTATTCTCTTTTAAGTGTACGTAAGTTAGCTACATTTACTTTTAGTTTAGAAAATTTTTACACGTTTATAAGCGTATAAGTATATATAGAATATTTCACAAATTTATGTCTAATATTTATAGTATTAGAGTATTTCACTTATTGAAGCTAATTTTAAAACTTGTTATGATAATGATTTATCTAAATGTGTATATATATATATAAAATACACGTGTCGTAAGAGTTTTAACATAATTGACATAGTTAACACAATATTTTCGTCCCTCTTACATATTCGCATTTTAATTTTCTCATGAAAATTCAAACAGATTACTGCTACCATACATTATTTTATCCTCATTCTTATAAGATAAATTTTTAAGCTAAAATTCTTCAAAAAATATAACTTATGCGGGTTTTCCAGCACATATTTACATTTCAATGTAAACATGTTGAGTTTCAACATACACTATGAAAAAAAAAAGAAACTTGCAACAGTTTGTTAGGGCGACGATGTACAAATGCATTTCACGTCTATGGAAAACATTCAGAAAATGCAATGGGGAAGGAAAAAGTTTCCATATACTTTAAGGAAAATCCCCTGACTGGGATAAACCCGTATTTCTACATTTCTCATTATAACAATTATGGTCATTTTTTTATTCACTTCGCAACATGATATTTGTAGACCAAATCATCTATAAAAATGTCTTCTCTATATCATACACTGCACGCGTAATTTCCCTTTCATCCTTCGGACCTATACGCAATTATAATCACTACAATAATTCAATATCAAACCAATTAAAATTATAATCATATGTACCATAACAATTACACTCAATCCCTGATACAACCGATAAAACAGTCCACCTCGTATAATCTTCACTCAATAACCAAGCTATTACATAAATGACATAATAATTCTAAACTATCCATTTCATAACACGTATATAGATACATACACACACACACGCTCGTACTCAGACACTTGCTATATATCACACCTGCGCGCTGTTTTCACGGTCATTACGAAACCTAACAACACCTCAGATTCGACATCATATATACGTACGCGAACCCAAACAACACGCGCACATACATATATACACCTACCTATCAACTTCCTACTACCGTCCGTCATCAAGCCTAAAATTACCCTCCAATTCGACTATATACCATTCACACAGATATACATATATATATACTCGCAACTACCGCGTGAATTTCCCCGCGCGTTGGAATCTGGAGCGCGCGTCGTCAAAGTTCGCTTGCCCAACCGGTTCCCGCAGTCGCCAGGCTCGCGTTATACTGCAGGTTAACGTTTACTTATATGCAGTCTGTGTCGCGCGCATTAACGCGCGCGCATGAGTTTCTCGACCTCGAGGTAGCCTGTGGTTATTTCTTTTTTTTTTTTTTTTTCATATACGCAGAGGTATACGCGGTTTGCATGGTAATGTACATATATATATATATGTATGTATGAATGGAGAAGGTGTGAAGAAGGTGACGGTAATATTCGTGTTTGTAGATGAAAAAAGCGCGGTGGATTTGATGGTATTAGGTGTTATATACACACAGAGGAAAGGTTGGTGACCGCGTGGTTATATAGATAGATGAAAGAATCGGTTGTCTGTTCTATAAATTGGAATATATGTATATATATGAATATTTGTAAAGTCACTCGTGTGCGTGTTTATTTGAAAAAGTGCGAATTATATATTTGTATTTCGCTTATACTTATAAATTTTTATAAGCTTATAAAAGTGCGTGGATCTTTAAAACCAATATACACATAATTCAATAACAACAATTTATTCGTAAGCGCCAAATAATTGTTACAAGGATCTTTATATATACCCCCCGTTATATACTTTCTCACCGAGGTCCAACAACAATCTCATATTCTTCGAATCAAATAAATATAAACAAGCGTGCGCGTTTATATTATACATATTGCACAAAACCTCAATATATACACACACGAGCCGTAAAAAGTTTTCAGAACCATCATGCAAAATAACCCACCGATGCCGCGAACGAGGTCAACGCTCACAAATAACCGCAAAAGACCATCGTTCCGGTATATATAATATACACTTTTTTTTTCTTTTCATGCCCATATATACCTTCAAAATCCCCGTGACTAACGCGCATTGCACGTAAATATATATATATATATCCATAATTTACGCACATAACCGTCAACCCACTCATGCGGTTATTTTCTCTAATAACAACCGCACAACTATATATATATATCTATATACATCCTAGCGCATCAAACATCTATATAGAAAAATCCGCACTATACGTGCGGCCGTCGCACCACACCCGTGTGCATCAATTTCCGGATTACGCTAAAATTGAAGATACACGCGCGCACGGTATATACAACGAGTATAAGCGCACCGACGACGGTTTAATGACCGGTGAAAGCCATGGGCAACAGCAACAGCAACAGCAGTGAACGTTGCGCAATAAACCGCGCGTAGGCAGTCCCGGCAGCCGATTGCGGTCAGGCGAAAGTTTTGCAGTCCGCGCGCATCGCTAAGGCAGGGATCTATATAGCTAAAGTGAGAGAGAGAGAGTGAGAGAGAGGAACGTGATGCATTCGGCAAGTACCGCGAGTGCAATGTGACGACTATACAGACGGGAAACAATGCGCTACGGTTGTAGCAGTGTAGACGCCGGTGAGGAGGTGAATTGTATCCGTAGGATCATCGTGATCGATTTCGTTCATGTGCACCGGTTGGTTATAGCGGTGAGTGTATATGTGGATATGTACTTTCGTTTGCTGCACGTGGCAGTTTTATAAATATATATATATATATACGGTGCGTGGATGCATGCGGTGTATATAACGGGTCTTTGGTTTTTGCAATTTCTTGCGGTATATATAAAATGTAAATGTTGATTGTTAGTATAGTGGTATAATTGAGAGAGTGGAAAAATATGTATTGATTTTTGCGAATTTTTTTGAAAAAAAGAGGAAATTTTTGTTTTCTTTAACTGAGGCGAATCGTCTCGTTTATTTACTACAGCCGCTTGATTGATGATTTACTGTAATAGACTTCCGTGCTCACTTTCTATTACCATAAGCAACGACAAAAAATTTTTAAACAAGGAAGTTTTCGTTGTAGAAAATTTTTAACTATATATAATTGTGAGTTACATCTTGGATATGTTTATGTAAAAAAATTGTCGAAAAATAGGTTTAAATAATCTTTATATATATTTGACGAAGTGTAAAGAATTTACAGTTATTTATTGATGATTTAATTTAATGTGTTGCATCTAAAATATTTAAAAAAAGACGAAAATATAAATGCAAAATATTCAGTTTTAATTTGATTAATGGCAAATTAATTTTTAAGATAACCTTAACACTATTAAGCGAGTTACTATAGAGAAATCTATCATTTTTCTGGTTTGCTGAATTATCAAGCGGCGCCGAGAAAAATGCTCCATTATAAGCGTCATGCTTTCGCCGAATCCATTAATAATATTAATGAGCAAAACAATTTTCCAGCTATTTCACAAGCGCTAGACGGTACACGTAATAGATACCGCGCATATAACATTGTTTGTAGTGATGTAGCCAAACCAGCTTGAACATTCAAAGTAATTTGTTACTATAAATTACCGAGTCTTATTTTATTATCGTTACCAAATATATACATATACTCGATTCCTATACCAAGAGACCTATCATTACATAAACATAAAATATCTATATAATTCAACATTCTTATTATCATCAACTCGATAAGCGTTAAAAAAAACTATTATACATCTACTATACAATTATTTGTAATCATATACTTCTCCTTGCTCTATAACAATTTTCTATACATTCCAGAACCCCTCAAGTTCACCGCAGCCAAACAACCACCACCACCATCATCGTCCACTTCCATTCAACCCCTCTCCTTAACTTTTCACCCGCACGCTAAAGCCAAACCTCTCGCGCTATACCACGCGCCAGCATCGTGAAATTACAACTGCACCTCAGTCTCGCTGCCAATCAGCTATACATTCACGGCATATACACACGAGTGCGAAACGCGCGCGTTTAATATTACTGTCCTCGCTCCTGTGCCTTCTATTTCTCTTGGGGTTGACCTCGGTCCACATCGCATTTCTAAGCTGGCGGGAGTTTTCTCGCTGCGGAAATTGCCGCGATATCATTCGAGATCAACAGTTACCAGCAGGAGCAGAGGTGTACGTAGAAGGAAACGAAGGAAAGATAAAAGAGAAAGAGAAAAAGAGAGAAGAGAGAGAGGAACATCACGGTGAAGGGATAAACAGTCGCAGGCGCCACGGAGCGAGACTCGAAAATTCACAGTTCAGGGTCAAGAGCGAGCATGAGGCGATCGCTGATCCTGCTCTCGATTCTACTCTCGGCGGCTAGCATTCGGCATAATGGTAATTAGTGAGGTGTTTAAATATATTATATGTGCGGTTTTTTTAGTGAGTATATACTTTTGTGGATGATTATTATAATATATTATAGTATTTGATAATGGTCGCGGGAAAAAAACTTATACCAAGTAAACATGGTGTGGTAAACAAGTGAACAATCGCTCGTTTTGAGAAAATATTTACTTCGTATCGGATCGAGTAAAAATAAAAAAAAAAAGTCGCGCAATTTTTTTTTATCCACGTGGCTAATTTAAAACTAGTTTTGCCGAAAGAAAGTTGACCCGCAGAAACGCGGTCAGCGGCTCTCGGAGACCTATGAGTCAATTACATCACGGAATAAAAGCGCTTTTATGTCATTAGTGTGAAGAAACGCTTATTCAACTATGATAATTGTGATGTAAGGTGTGTGTGTGTGTGCGACTGAGAGAAATTAATACAAAAAATTATTGACAGCTTCTCGTTTTTTTTTCCTCTCATCTCCTTCTTCTACTTCTTTCTCTTATATAGTGAGGCTGCCAGAGAGGAGAAATCGCATGCTGATGATGCACCGTCGTGGATTAGGCAACCGCGATGAGGTCGGACAGAAAGTTTGTTTCGGTAAGATTCATAAACCATATAGGAGAATGACACTTTAGTATGGCATATACTTATACACACCTGTGCTGTTACAAGTGGAAAAAAGATACACTTGTTGCTGGTAGTGTTGTGTTACAGTACTGTATATAAGCTACGTTAAAGAAAATACATACGACCTTATGCTAATTTATAGCCGTAGCACTAGCAAGTCATATTAGGTTAAAGGATTATTTGCTAATAAAGCTGTAAATTTCAAATGAATTATCCCGTGTTACATGCAATCAATTTGAATATTAAGCACTGGTGTGTAATGGTATATATGCTATAGAGTGATTAGCTATACCGTTTGGATCAATATATATATATATATATATATATATATGAAATGCTTGCAGAATTATTGGGATGCTTCAACGATCGACAGAAACCACTGGCACTTAAACGACCGCCGCAGCATCCAAGCATTATAAAGACATCGTTTCATCTGTACACAAGAGAGAAGAGAAAAGAACCAGAGGTGCTTGAATATGGTGATAAACTTCAGTCGATGAATAAATCAAACTTTAATTCGACTAGGAGCCTCAAAGTTATTATTCATGGATTCAAAGGTAGTGGTAGCAATGAAGAAGCTATCGCTGGTGCACAAGCGTTTTTAGATTTGGTAAGCAAAAATAAAGTTATGCTTTTCTATTGATTTTTAAAATGATAGTGCATAAAGCCAAGAATTTGTTACCTGTTCTCCTTTCAAATGCATGACAATAAAGTATCTTGTTTATGAAAAACTGGATTTTGCGTCATAAGTCGGAGCAATAATCAACTTGTACATATTAGATACATACGACGTTATACATAACTTTCGCGCTTTAAATAAAATGCACACTAGTTTTGTTTGCACAATCTTGCTAAGACATTCTCCATTAACCAATCGATTATCTCGAAACAAACTTTTACTATATGAGCTATTTCACAATTTATTTTCCTTTTACGTCGCCAAAAAAACTAAACAACTTTTTTTGAGAATACACTCGCGGAATAGATTTTTTCTTGTTCTTTGGGACTTTCGGAACGTAGAAAAAAATAAGAACAACTCGATTTGAGGATATCTCTTTTGCTGATATTAATTAGATTAAACTCCTGTGACTTTTGAAGGAATTAACATTTTCTAATTCTGAAAAGAATTGAATTATTTTTAAAAAGTCTTATGGTTGTCAGAAAAAATGATACACTCAAATCAAGCTTGTTTTTATTTTTTCTATTTTTCGAAAGTACCAAAGAGTAAGAGAAAATTTATTACATTAGTGTGCTCTAAAAAAAATTATTTTTTTTTTGGAGATGTAAAAAGAAAATAAATTGTAGAATAGTTCACACACTCACATATATTTTATATAAATTTTTTATAAACATTCAATATATTCGTTTATACAAAATATTCGTTCTATACTTACATAGGAAAATGCGAACGTCATAGTCGTAGATTGGGCCAAAGGTGCCGGTACGAGTTACGGTCTAGCAGTATCAAACACAGAACTTGTGGGCCGTCAATTGGGTCTGATTCTACTTGATGCTGTACACATGGGTGTCGATCCAAAAAGAATGCATCTCGTAGGTTTCAGTCTAGGAGCACACGTGGCTGGCTGTGCTTCGGAAGTTTTGAAGAAACGTAATCTTTTGATAGGACGCATAACGGGATTAGATCCAGCCTCGCCGTTCTTTAGGAATCATTTGTTCCGAGAGAAATCGAGAAAGTTGGATTCTTCGGACGCTTTGCTAGTCGATGTGATACATACAGACGGTTCGATTGACTTTGCCGATGGTTTTGGATTATGGAAGCCGATTGGACACATAGATTTCTTCCCGAACGGTGGGAGACAGCAGCCTGGGTGTAACGATGTGAAAAATTCCGTTGTCGTTTCTCATTTGAATGGTACGTAACTATGAATTTTATGGCGATCTTTTACTTTTGTACCTATAAAATTTTTAAATGCTTATAGTTATTAGTATCGTATAGTATCATGGATTATAATATCGTATTATAACGGATATCTAAAACGTACTTTAAAAAATTAAATGATAAGCCTATCCAATGTATTCCTTCCTCAGCTTTCCAATGGTGTAGGCAGTTTCTCCAAAAATTTTCATTTTCACCTTCAAAAAGTACAAAACGTTTTATATCTCAAAAAGTATATTTTTAATATTTTTTTTACCCTCTAGATCGAAAGCTGAGCATTTTTTACATAGGAAATGATTTTTTTCATAATTTTCTCAGGATATTTTCTTCAAGAAATAGAACACGAAATAGTAGGCGCAACACGATTATAGCGCGCCGGACGGCACGCAAGTCAGGCGCTAAAGCGGAGAGAGTCAGCGCGCCGTATTTCGCGCAGAAATAGCGCTGCGCCTACTCTTTCGCGTTCTATTTCTCGAAGAAAACATCCTGAGCAAATTATGAAAAAAAATCATTTCCTACGTAAAAAAATGCTTAGCTTTCGATCTAGTCGGTAAAAAAAAATATTAAAAATATACTTTTTGAGATATAAAACGTTTTGTACTTTTTGAAGGTGAAAATGAAAATTTTTGGAAAAACTGCCATTGGAAAGCTGAGGAAAAAATACGTTGGATAGGCTTATCATTAAATTTTTTTAAGTACGTTCTACTATCGTAAACACGAGTTAGAAATAGCATGAGTTGACGCTCGCGCGCTGCGCTGGGGCATTTGACATGAAACGCCTCATATGGGATGTAAGGCAGTATTGTGAAAATTACTACTATTCTGATATTGGTAAAAATTAATGTTATTCAAGTAGTTTTCAATAATTTAATTATAATTTTTTTAGTTAAGCAAAAATAATTTATTTCTGGACCATAATAATTATTGTCGGGAAAAACACGATATAATTTACTTACCTTGCAGTGGAAATCCCACTGTGAGGTAAGATTTGTTTTACTCTCGTCATCCAAATCTGGTAACAATTTTGCATACCAAAGAAGGTATCATTCTAATAATAACATACTGTGCCTATCTCACATATATAAAGAATTTCACGTTGAATATGTTTTGAATAACAAAAATTTTTTTTAATAATGTGATATTTTAAATTATTTATAATTTTGAACTTGAAAATTTTTAACATACTTATAGTTAGTGCAGTATTGCCAACTTCAATTTCCCAAAAAATATTACCACTGAAATGATACCGTCCAGTGTTTTTTCGAAACCATATATCTTCCCGAACGTATTTTCCCAAATGACACCTTATTGCTCCAAGTCAAGATCATATTTTATTTGTCCAATATAACTTTTATTGCCATACCTTATAAAGATTATCTCGGTTCGACTCTTTACAACTATTTTAATAGCCTGCAGCTCTGTGATTATAATTTGCGAAATTGGAATTTCCAAACGATGCACACCATGTAATTCTTTCGAACTCTTGACACAACTTTATATAGCTATAAACTAGAAAGAGCAAGTTTTTTTTAAGCAATATCATATCATATTTTGCATTCAAATGGCAGTATAAATTTAATTAATAAATTATCACTCGACAATGGCTCTTTTTTTCTATAATTACAGAGGACAGCCTTGACATCGAGATAGCCTGCAGCCACGTGCGCTCCTGGTTCCTCTTCGTCGAGAGCTTAAAAAGCCAGCGAAGCGAGTGCAAATTCCAAAGTTGGCCATGTAAACGTCGTTTCGGTAGCTTCTCAGCAGGTTCCTGCTTTCCACCCGAAGCTACAACAACAGCACCCGAGATGGGTTATGCTGCGGATCATGGACCGACGGGTCTGTATTACCTAGCCACGCGATCGGAATATCCCTTCTGCGGTATTCCGCTGAGAGCAGCTGTGAAGATATCGGACACTGAATATAGGCCAAAAGGAATCCTAAGAATGCTAGTGGAGAATGGAAAGTCTACGACAGAGTTCGGCATTATTTGCGAGTGAGTATTTTTTTTTAGATCGATTTGTTTCGTATTGATTGACAGATTTTTTTAATTTAATGATTGTTTGGTTTTTATACACAGTCAAGCTGGATTGCCGCCATTGTCAAGTCTGAGTAATCGAAATAATGCTCAGCCGACTTTTTACGATATCGAGGTAGCTGAGTTCGATACGTTTATGGTAAATGCAACTGATATGCAAGTTAGATTAAAATTCGAAGCGATACTTCCGGAGGATACACCTGCCGATCCAAATTTAGACATCCTTTTAATTGATAAAATTTTCTTGGAAGATCGCAAAAATAACAGGTATGCCAATTTAAAATTTGTGTTAATATATTTTTTTGATTATTATCATATAAGTATAATTAATAAAATTCTATTACTTGTAGATGGGAATCATGTAAGGCAAATTTAGCAATAGGATCGAGAGAAGAAACGATCACTTTGAAAAACCAAAAATGTTAACACTCGGATCTCGAGGTGCCTTGAAAAATATTGTTAATTTAAGTTATTTTCATTTACTCCCGTTGTATTATAACTCAGACATCATTTATTTATACATGTCATCTACCAATAAAATAATTTTTACTTGTTTATAAAAAATATTTATAGATCTTATTGTGATAAAACCCTTTCATATTCAATCCAATGTTTCACAATTATTACATAATAACATTATTATGTCAGTAATGAAATTCTAAAAATATACAATTCAATCAAAAGGATCGCCACATTATTAAAACCAGTATAATCATTTTGCAAATATTCTATTTTATTTGAGATTTATAGACGACAAAGTTAAAAATCATTTTATTTACTTTTGTTTTATACTATGTAGCAGTAAATATTATCCTTTCTAAGGATTGTAGACAAGTCTGCCCAAACCGTAATTTTGTTCAACATAGTCACTGCCCATTTCAACTCCTAGAGCCAACCAATCTCTCCAAGTATAATCTCTCTCATTGGGCACTTCAGATTTCGCTGTGCTATTCTGAGATTGTGCAGGCTGCTGAGGCTGTTGTTGTTGCTGAGGCTGTTGCTGCTGAGGCTGTGGCCATTGATGTGGATATCCCCATCCATGTGGATGAACTCCCGACATCCCATTCCACTAGAAAACACAGAAGTAGAGTCAAAGTGCTAAAATATATTTTTAAACTAAAAAAGTTTTTAATATATTAAGAAGTAAAGAAATTTTTAATAGTTGAAACATAAACTATAATTTTTCAAACCTGTCTATAACTGTTTTAAACTGATATTACTACAGGTATTCTAGAATTACACGGTATATATTCTATAATTATAATTCCAAATAATAGATTAGTGTTTCGAAAAATCAATAGAAAAAAGTAACTTATTATGTTATGATATTATAATATGGTAAGTGTTACCAAAATTAATGTTTGGAATTTTACTGGGATATTCTACGAACGCGCAATATTGCAGTAACTCTGTTACATATATAGTAGCTTACCCCTGGTGCATGCGGCGGAAACATAAACTGGGCGTTAGCGACTGCTAAAAGGAGGCATGGCAAAAGAATGCGTTTCATGTTTGATCTGAAATTAAAATATCAATTATTGAAAAAAATATGTCTACGATTAATTAATAAATATATTTCCTTTCTCAGAAGCGATACATCACCTGGTCTATTGAAACAACAATACGACAAAACTAAACGATAACTATTAAAGACAAAGTCTTTTATATACCTTAACACTCATAAATTTAAAAATGCATACAGTCATTGGATAATGCGGAGGCACGACCCATAAAATTTTCTATTGTATAGTATTTTTTATTACCTCTTAACTTGTATTACGTTAGTTGCTATAGGTACCATTATATATAATACCTATAGTTTCTATAATTAAGCGTATACTTTATTTACGTATATTTTTATTATAGTATAAATATCGTGCTAATTGAAATTCAGTAATTTACTTATACGTAATTTATTATAGGTGTCATCAAGTTAAAATTATAGTTAATCAGTTGTTTTATTGGCTGTCTATATATTAATTAAATTAAAATTTTGAAAATCATCGAAATATAGCGATCTCTTTTCTTTATATTTTTAATTCTGGTGCCCTTTTTAATATTTCAATGTATATGAATTTTCAACTACAATGCGTAATAACTAATATTAATGAATTCCAATGCACAACCCTCAAAATGCTTTGTACAAAAAATAAGCATAAATATAAATATTCTTACGTACATGCTTGTAAAAACTAGTACACATAATACAACAGACATAGATAATATTGGATTGTTTGCATTACAAAAGAATCAATACGTGCATCGTAATAAAATTGTTCCACTCTTACTTTAAGATTTTCATTTACGGTTCAGTATATAAGGTCTTGAATTTCCTCGTCTCTACACCATTCGAATACCTCCGAACACAGGATATTGGTAAGTAACTGATATAATACAAAAAAAAAATACTGATACACATCGTACAATTATAATCATAGTTTTCCTTGTAAAAATAATTAATTTTCTTTATATCATCTTTATATATTCTGTATTAAGCCACTCATTCCAAGTTCTTAAACAAAAGACGATAACCATGATGAAAAAAATTCTCCTTCTTCTCGTCATTGTTGCCGTTGTATCGGCTCAAAGCAACAGCACTCGCCGAAGCTCCTTCGGCGACGGCATACGTGTAAGTTAATATTATTTTTAAATATTATTTCGCTCATAATAGCGATAATTATTATTATTTTTTTTTGCTTCAGAATGCTCTTCAAGATATTCAATTTAGACGAAATCTGATTAATGAATGCGTTGATGTTCTCAACCTCTTTACGATCCGAACTGGGTATGGAAGCTTCACTTACATCAATCCTAACTCGCAAAGATCATCTTCAAGATCATAGACGCAGAAGATAAACTTATTTCTGGGATATTATTACAACAAAAATTTAATATTTAAAATGAAATATGTATTCCACTATGCTATATAATTAATCGTTTGAATGAAAGAATAAAATTAAATAAGCAAACCTCGTATTTCTTAATTATTGCGTAAGGTGAAAGAGTTTATAATGACCGGTTGTTAAAAATGGTGTTCTTCAAGGTGATAAAAAATGACGTTAAAAAAAATTTTGTACGAAAACTGGGTCGAGCGGGCCATTACACGACCTTGCATAATCCCTCGCTTATTGAAAAAGGGGAGTCACACATATGTATATATGGACAAAAGCCCAAGAGAAAGAGAGAGAGAGAACAACAAATAATGACACACGACACGTTACTTAATTCTTAAAACAGCATCTTTTTATTTGTACAATAAATTAACAATAACATATATTCTGCTTATATACTACAACAGATCAGACCTTAAAAACTTATGCTACACACTCGGTCAACTGATATTCACTCACACTCATTCACTCACTCACTCACCTCAAACGTTCACAAACGAATCGCGCAATTTAAATAAAAATCACTAAAAGTATATATATATATGTATGCGCGTCGATGTATTACGTATATATGCCCACATCGCCGCGGGACACACACACACATACACATAGGAGAGTCGAGACGATTTGGAAAACATTACGCAACCCTCACTCCAGTCCCGATCCTCTCAAACAGACGTGTGTATATATACGCACGTATACACATATAACAGACACACATATACGACGACACCTTATACTCATATATGTATATGTGAATATATATATCTTAAAAAATATAAAATGTGGAAATTCTCGATGTCGCGATGGAAATGGCAATATAATGAACCGACCAAAAAAAAAGAACTCTCAAGAGCGATGATGCAACGGGAGAGAGAGAGAGTCTCGTGACGAATATGATATATGTATATATGGCTCTTTTTTTTTAACGTGAAAAGAAAAGAAGGTAAAGAATTTGGAGTGTGGCCATGAGACGCCTGGGTGTATGTATGCATGTATGTATGTATCTTTCTCTTGAAAGAGAGAAAGAGAGAGACAGATCAGGCCTTTTTCGAATCTCTGAGGCTCTCGTGTGTACCATCGCCACGGTTTTCAATCGTTGACTTGATGAGCTGTTCGGATGGTTCTTTAAGATCAAACGCCCAGCCGAGCTTTGCGAATAAATTGATCATACTGGTGGTAGTGTTGAAACGACCACCACCGATCTCAGCTGCTCTGTAATCCTGAGGGAACACGTGGTGGTAGTTGTGCCAACCCTCGCCGAAGGACACGTACGATACGAATTTGTTCTCAGTAGGCCCGATGTTTCTGCGTTAAACAAACACAAAAATATCGATGATAAATAAATAGTTTCTTTTTCTTTTTCGGTGTAAATAGGAAACTTACCTGTCGTAGGGCTTGTTACCGAAGAAATGAGCGAAACTGTTGACGCTCCACGTGGCGTTGAGCACGTAGGTATACCGAGATATTTGAAAACTACAGGCATAGAACCACTCCTCGTTCCAGAAGTACACGGGCACGACGATCGGTATGATGAAGCAAACCAGCAGCTTCAGAACCGTGAAATGCCTGCAATATAACGAAAAAAAAAAAGAAAACGCAACCGTATAAGTAAAATCTTTTTAAAGTTCAACGTTTTTTATATCTACATATATGGAATATATCAAACATATACCTTTCGCAAAAGGCAGCGACGGGATCGTTAACGATATCACTCATGTCGATCTGTCTGCCTCGTCTGATAACTTCCGGATGCTTTCTGACCATCAACCAACCAACATGAGAGAAGAAGAATCCACGGTTGGCGTTATGGGGATCGGCATCAGTCTCGGAATACTTATGATGTACCCTGTGGTCTCTAACCCATTGGTACATCGAGTTCTGACCAGCGGCAAGATAACACAACGTGAGAATTATTCTCAACGGTATGTTAGCTTTGTAAGACTTGTGGGTCCAGAAACGATGAATACCACCGGTGACACCAAACGCTGCCGACATGCCTATGCAGAATGCTGAAATGGTGCGTTGTTTTTAATCGTTAATAAAAATAACGGTCATCATTTTCTTTCTTTCTTTCTTTTTTGTTGTATAGGAAAAAATGTATAACTTACCCCATAAGAACGTCTTCCACTTCTGTATATAAGGAGCAGTTATGAAGCCATAAAGTGCCATTATATGTAGAAGCGTGATGAAGAAGACGTTTGTCCATATGATATCTTTACGCTGA
Source organism: Torymus tubicola (assembly GCA_035583055.1). NCBI lineage: Eukaryota > Metazoa > Arthropoda > Insecta > Hymenoptera > Torymidae > Torymus > Torymus tubicola. Next base: position 32,638,582 of record JAWWEQ010000001.1, read on the forward strand.
AACCACCACTCGTCTTTCGTCACAGCTTTAGTCTCAGCCAATTGCACAGTTTTCGCCTCCTGCTGTAACTCTGGCACAGCTGGAGTATTATCGCCTGCTTCTTTCACAGGGGTTGGAAAGTTGATTGGTTCACTGACTACGTTCGGCGGCATTTTTGCTGCTTATATTATATGTAGCCTAAAATAATTCGCTTGTTATTTTAGTTAATTCTCTCAATTTAAACTCACGCAGAAAATTATTCTCTCCTACTCACTTTTCTACTTTTCTTCCTTCTTTATATATCTTCGATTCTCTTCTTATATCTTCAATCGTCGAAAATCTTCTCTTCAATCACTCATTTCACACAAAACTCGAGAAAGCTCGATCTATACTCGAGCTTATATTATTACTTTAATTTCACTTCGAAAGTTCTTGCGTCTTTGAACAAAACTCGGAAACTCGCGTAGATTCTTTCTTTTTTTTTCTTTTTAGAAAGTTTTGTATATATATGTAACTCTATCTTTCTCTCTTATTATAACACTTCCTCTTACAAAATCGTCTCTCCCGAAACTCTCGTGTTTTGCTAAAATTCCGTATAATACCGGCGCTGTGTATACTTTTATATATCGAGCCGCGATGTTATACGATGTATATATATATGTGTTGTCCGTACGAAGATACGTGGAAATCACAGGGCCGCTGGTACCGCGCAGCACCTTAAATATGAGTCCCCCACGCACGTAAAGACATTTGTATAGGCGCTCTTGTCGGCGCGTGTACAGCCCCACCACACGGAAAAAATATCTCTCTTTTAACGCGCGAGCGCACGACGACGGATGACCGACGAACCGCGACGTCGTTGTTACGTTCATTTTTTTTTCGGAGGGAGAGAGGGTATAAAGAGTGGGATATACATCGCGTTCATTATTATGTACGTTTGTAAAATGCTCCCGTAAACAGTCAACAGATTGTTGGAGGATTCGCGCATGTATATAGGCGTTTAGGGTGGGGATCGAGTGAGCTTTCCTGTATGTCAATAGCGATGTATTGACGTTGGGGATTGATAGTATTTATTGCGATTTATAATAAGGGTCAATGGAATTGGCAATTCAAGCAATGTTTTCAATAACATTGTGTACGAATTCTGATTATATTGGGTGTAAATAATTAGGAAGCAGAAAATTATAGTAAATCGTACTTGTATGTTTATATACCGCAATTCATGCGAAAAATCGTATACAACATTTTTTTACGGATAAATTTTTTCTATAGAATAATTTTTATTATCGAAAATTAATAATAATTTTTATATTATATCCTTGAAGGTAAAAAATTTCGTGCAAACATTTTCAATAATATAAACTATTATATAAAATGAATGATATTCGTCTCGTACAATTTTTATTAAAAAAATTGGTAATGTATTAATTAAACACCTCTGGTAATTGATAGGTAAATAAGTAGCCTTTCTCAAGCTCAATTGTAATCTACTACGCGCGGCCTTCAATCGGAATTCATTTACTCACTAAATTCATCTGTATTCCCAATACACTTATAGCACTAGGAAGTCTAATTATAATAACATTTGGCTTAAATTAAAAGATAAAAAAAATTGGTCAAGGAGATCCTTCGCAAAAGCATATAATTAAGTTTAAAAACACTTGATAATTTTGACTTTTTTTCTTTCATCTTATTTTAGATATTACAATATCCACACGTGGTATAACAACTCATCTTTATATTGTGTATACATTTTGCTGTCGGAATTTCGCAATAAAATCGAGTGGCATTATACTTTTGCAGAATTATATTGCCTCTATACCGATTTTCAGTATAAGGAAATTTTCTGTGACACATTATTGATATATATCTCAAATAGCAAATATATATACATTATGGTTATATTGCATAAATTACCTCGAGTTTTTGGATAATTCTAGTAATTGCAAACTTTGCCGTTGCGATGTTTACACCGGGCAAGAGGGGACATTACACCGAGCGCGGAGGGGAAACCCGATTTTGCGACATTTCACTTTCAGTGCGTCATAAGTTAAAAGGATTGGGAACTTCGTTCGTCCGCATGCGTTGGGGTGTTGCGTAAGATTAAAAAAAAAAAAGGACGTCTTTAGCCTCTAGTGAAGTTACAAAATATTGGCAAGAAAGTTTCGCCTATATATAAATCAAAAGGTGAACGTAATAATAACATATTACAATTGATATATACAACACAATTAACCACCCTACTCTACTTAAAATTTAAGTATTCAACCCTCGTCTGTACCCAAAATCAAATACAATTCCTTTCTATATACCGAAAAAATTCAAGTACCACCGTTGTCAACCCACGTAGAAAAGAAAACAGTCCCATATACGCAACTCGTTACAAAAAATAATGCATACGTCCTATTCCGTAAACACAACCGCGCGTCTCTCATAGACTGATAATATACCTTTGAACTTCATAATTCATGCATACACGTGTGTTCTTTATCTCTCACGGTTGCCTCCCGGCGGAATGTCAATTAGCCGAATAGTCTCTCTCTCTTTTTAGGCGAGACTATGACTATATTTTAACCGGTCTGCAGGTTCTCGGTCGAGGCCGAATCACGTGCTGTGTCTTTCACGCGCGTGCGGACGCGGGCGCATGCGAGACACCGACACGGATTGGAAAGGGCATAGTATAGACGCATATATATATATATATATACATATACATATACACAGACGCACTTTTCGGCAACGCGCGCGTGCGTGAGTCTATGCCTGACGTAACGTCTCATTTGCATGATCCAGAGGAAAATCGTTAAAATACACAAATCGCCATTGCCGCGTGTATAGAGGCCTACGTGACCATTTCTGTTTCTCTCGCGTCTATTTTTATTTTCTACAGTCGATAGGTGTATAGGCGCGCAGGCGTGTGATATGATACAAAATTCGGCTAACGGGGTGAATTATACATTTTATATATATATATTTGCTAGGCGGTATACGTGCGAGATTGGTGTTACCACGCGACCTGTTCGGTCAACAAATTTTTCGATGATCACATCGATTTTTAGAATGTGAGTAATGGATGTTTATGGATTCTTTTTATTTTTTTTTTTTTGTTGATACGGTGAAACGTAATTGATGAGTATAATATATACGTATATGTTTCGAATAATTGTATATGATCGAGCTTGCAGGTTTGAAGGCTGTGTCAGATTCGCGCATGATTTGTATGTGGACGTATATGTACGTATATATGTGCAAATTTCACAAAATCAATTTTTGTAACCTCTCTCAGTCTGATCATATGAAGAAGGAAGTATTATTTAGAAATTAAATAAAAATCACGCAAAAAAATTATACACACACACACGCGCACACACAAATCTTACAACATCTGCGACAAAACACGAAAAATGGATTTCAAAACAGAAACCGCTGAACAAAGTCCATGAAACGCTATCATTTTTCTAGGACAACAGATAATCTTTTTTTTTTTTTTTTTTTTTTTTTTTTTTTTTTTTTTTTTTTTTTGAGGGTATAAAGAGTGGAGCATGGTTCATTCTAGTTTCATTCTAAATCATTCCACCAAAAACAACCCAATATGAAATTTGAAAGAAACTAAAGAATAAGAGCTTTCCTAATCTTTTTTCAGGGATAAAAAATGTTGATTCCTTCAAAACTTACGCATGAGCTCTTACTACTCCATGGACTTTATATCAACCATGAAGTTCTCTTTCCGACAGTATAACAATTACAAAAATCAAATGTGACAAATGTGCTCGGAAAAACAAAATTTTGAAATACATTTTTTCGAGTTTCATCGCAGATTTTGCGAAATTTGGGCATGTATAATTTTTCTCGCGTGAATTTTATTTAATTTCTAAATGATAATTCCTTTTTTATATGAGACTGAGAGAAGTACAATACTTGATAATTTATTTCGACATACTGTTATAGCAGACTGTACGCAAAATGTTTCCGTTTCTGTGAGTGCGGTGTGAAACGTTTTTTTACTGACTACTAATGAGTACTAAAAATTTTCTAAGCCCGTTTTCACTCTATTCGTACGTATATGTTATATTATAAATTTTATTATAATCTTTCAGTTATAAAGGCAACGTAAATTATAATCAATTCTACATCCGATATAAAGAGTCATGATAAGAAACTGTGATTTAATATGATTTTTTTTTATTATTCTTCGAGCAGATATACATGTATTGTACCTATAAATTCATCAAAACACGTGCCTTTAGTATATATTGTAAAAAAAGAATAATTTAACGCAACACTTGTACTAAAAGACGACATTACAAGTTCAATAGTAATTTACACGATCGTGAAAAGCTATTCATTAAATTCATGACACTTGAGAAGGTTAAGACAGGTTAAAAATTTAACTAAAAAATGCAGAGAGTACAACGTGAAAACAAAGTGAAGAGTCTATTTGCTCAGGACGGCTGACGCGCATATGAGGCTGCGTGCGTGCGAAACACAGCATTCGCTTTTTTAAAATCATACGGTTGTTTGATGATGAAAAAGTATAATGAATTATGGTAATGTGACCGATACCCCCATAAGCACACACGTGTGTGCCGACCAAATGGTGAGACACGATTTTTTTTTCTCTTTTATTGACTATTGTCGAAAAAACCGGATGATGAATCCACACAGCGTACGTGACTGCAAACACGCGATAGAATAGATATCGGGTTGTTGATCCCCTTCCCTCTTCGAAATACAGGAAATATCATAGTAAATACTTTGCGGTCCCGAGCGATTCTTGGAAACACGTTTAATTTTCCTCGTGATGTCGCGCGAATAGTTAATTATATCGATATTTTTTGTGGGAGGGAATTCAAAAGATTTTTGATTATTGAGAGAATTTTAAGCAGACGTATATATTTTTAATTTTCGGCAAAAAGTAAAAGACATAAAGATAAAGTAAAGCTTACGCTAAAAGCTTTATAATAAGCTAAATAATTTAAAAATGAATAAGTTAAGATGAGCTGAAATATTTAAATTTATATCATTATTATACAACAAATTATAATACAAGTAACATTATTGACACATTAGTTGTCAATATATGATTCATATATGATGAGCTTGACTCACTCTATTCGTTTTGGTTAATGAACGACTTGTAAATTTTTGTAACAAGAAATGAATATTTGAATACAATTTAAGCATATAGCAATTACGTAGAGTAATTGATCGAATTGTGCACTACAACGGGAATATCAATCATTTCCTCAATAGAAAAGTTCCCACGAAATGAAGAGGAAAAGTCTAATTTGCAGCAATGTCGGAAAACACGAATAGACCATTATATTGTAAACATCAATGAACGCACATAGCTGGGAAAGGAATTAACGTTATAAAGAAAGAAACAAAATTTGGGCCAAACGAGTGTATATTCTATTTATAGAAAGTATGAATATATAATATCATCATGTACAGTGGTTTATAAACAGGCATTCTTTACTATGTGAATATATTACCTGAAACTATTATATTGGTTTTACAAAAATTCTATTGACACTAACTGGCTGCGATTTGGAAGAATTTTTAGAACAAAATATTATTTTTTCAACGGTAAATATTAATATCGACATTACAGTACCAAATAAAAATAAACCGATGATCACATAAATTTTTTGCAAGTCAATTGGCTCGTGAATATTATGCTGAATAGATTTCTCCAATCCAATTAGTCGTCGTTTAAGTGCATTTAGCAAACCCGATTCGAAAACTTTTAAAATTCTAAAAATACACAGAAAATAGATGACGCTTTTAAGAATTTCGAAATAAAATTTATTTTTCGTTTTTGCATTTATATTATCCTCACCCACGGTCAATCGTACGTTTGTACGTGAAATTTTTTCTAGCCCCAGCTGCTATCCATGTAAGAAAATACGCTTCTCCATAAGGTTCGAATGAACAGCCATATCTCACAATGTTTTCTTTTAAATATTCACTTTCCAATAAAGCATAATTCTTTTTCGACGTGCAAGCCATGTGGTGCATACGCGTGCGAGATGAAACGAAGGTTAGTCTCTTTGACCTAATTACATTTCTTAATTCGTGGTCAGGTTCGATGTCCTATACAGTAGTGTTGAAAATCATCATTACTTATTACCGAATATATATAAAACTTAAATACTGTATCTTATTTATATAAAAACTAACGTATATATATGACATAACTACCTGATAAATATTTAAGAACTCGTATGCTAAATGTATCAATGAATCTTTTTCAGATAGTACGACGTAATTTGTATCGCTATAGAGCGTATCCAGACTATCGAATGGCTGACGAGGTGTTTTATTCACCATATTCCTAAGAATTTTAGCATTATAAAAGTTCAGAACCATCATTGAGTAAAAACAGGCGCAACTGTTTAATATTCTACGCGTTTTTTGAATATTGAAGAGACATAGACCTGCAATAAGAACTTGATGTATAGGATATAAGCTGTATTAAAGTAATCGACATTAATATTAAATAATATATACGTACTACGTTGAGTGAAAACTCCATAATAATAAAAAATATAATCTATATAACTTAACTTCGAGTCCTGTTTAATTCTGCATTTTATTGCATATTTTTCGGTGACAAGACTTAGCGTAGAAAATAATGTGTAAAATACGATGAAAGCCAACCAAACTTCAATTGACAAAATAGTCAACATCCAACAAACATTTTCGTTGTAAGATATTTGTGCGAATAACCGAGAACTGTGATTGAGGAATATTTTTTATTTAAATACTGCGCAAATTAATATTAGTATGTGAATTCATTAATACAATACCGATCATTCCACAGAGGCAAAAGGTAATCTACAACATCTGTCCAATATGGGAAAATTTCTATTTTAGCAATTATATCTGCCTCTCCATGCTCTATGTATCTTAATAGTCCACCATAACTCATATTTAGAGCAGGTCTTATTCCAATTCTTTTTTCAGGTACGGACATTAGGACTAAACTACAATAAAAAGCTATCGATAATTATTCATTAATTAATAAACAACTTACAATTATAGATTTTAAACCTAAAATTTGCGTATTCGGCTATGAAAGTCCAAATTTCTCCGAAAAATCCTGTGACCTTTTTACCATCATCATAAGACGTTAAAATTGCAGGGTCCTATTAATAATTTAAGACATAATTAGATTAATAATATCTTCTTAACGAATGTCTAATACTACTTAGCATATATTTACTTGATGAAATAAAAGTCGGATTGGTTCCATCTGAAAATTATGTCTTTCAAATTCATAAGATTCTTTCAATGCTTCTTGATGCAATTCATTAAAAAATGGAATATCAAATATGGAAATAAAGCGGTTTTGTCTATGATAAAATATTAAACCATTTATACAATATGCTTCATCTGTTAAAAAATTAACTATTAGAACAAATGCCCACATTGTACCCATACTCGTTCCAAGAACCGTGTCAAAGCAATAATGATATTCGCTCATTCAAAATTAAAAAGTCTAATGGATTCAGAAAAGATTCTTGCCTAATTTTAAATTTTATAGACTACATAAATACGGGCCTATAAAATTTTCTGTCATTTGTACTATAACATGAAAATGACATTTGCATGCCATTACCGTAACATAAAGATTTAATTACTGTTATAATGGCTGATTCAAAGTCTGCTCGTATTAATAGATGTAGGTATACAGGTTAAATTCTAAATAACCATTTTCTATTACTATTTTACATTACGTTTATTGAGAAAATAATTACACGATAGAAAAGTAACTATTACAAAATTAAATAGCTATTAGAGAATATTAATTACTATTATATATAAATATGCTATTTTCTGTTCTATTTTAAGAATATTGATTTAATTTATAAATTAAAATCTCCATAATTAATACAGCTATCGATGAAAGTAAGCCCCACAAATAAATAAATATAATGAAAGTGACTTGTCTGAATGTTATCGGTGCAAAACTTTTTTTATTAGGTTTCTTCATAATATTGACAATCGGTAGCTGTAACCACCGAGATTTCAAAGCTTCTATAATTCCAGATTCGCGAAGTCTCATTATTCTATATACATACAAGGAAAATAGAATTAATTAGTAATACCTATTTACAGTTTTTTTTTCTTTAATAAAAATATTACCGAATATAAATAAATTATATTTCTTACCCTATATCAATAGATTTTTTGTATTTAAAATCTTTGTTGAATCCCGCGACAATCCATGTGTTAAAGTATCCTGTGCCCACTGTTTCAATTTTGCATGTAAGATAATGTTTTTTTATAAATGCGCTTTCTAGCATGGCATAATTAATTTTATCTGATGAACATATCATATTTTGTATTTCATCTTGAGACGACAAAAATAAAATTCGATTGGCTTTCATTATGTCGCTGAAAATTGGTTTAGATTTCATCTGTGAATTAGTATTAAAATTAATATATATTTGTTTTTTTTTAATAAAATTAATGTAAAAGTATTTCATAATTTAAGATTATATATAAAAACCTTGAAAGTACTGTGGACAGCTGAATTTTTTTCTGCTAATATAATATAATCTGAATCATAAAGCAATGTTTCAAAAGAGTCAAATGGAGGTATTAAAGTTTTTTGAGATATATAAACAATCAATGTGGAACTATAAGTAGTCAATAGCAACCATGAGAACATACTTCTACACCAAACCAGTATTTTATGTTTTTTTTGATGATTAAAAAGAAAATCTCCTATAATCCATATAACATTAATGTTAAAAACTTGAAAAATTATGAAAAATTATTTCTTAAAATTATGTGTAAAACCTTGGTCGCATAACGTCCCAAAAGTGTAAAAGAAGAAATCTGTAGCAGAAGTGAGATAACCATCTGGCACACTTTCACTAAAATACTTTTCTGATATGAAACCGAAACAACTTAATGAGATATAAAACAGAAGAAGCGAGATCCACAATTTCCACGAGAATAGTTCAATCAGCCAATAAAGTTTATATTCGTAAATTGGCTGTATGAATAATCTATGCCTAAAAAATGCAATCATGTCTTATTCATTTAATTGTTTTTCTTAATTTAATTTTCATGAAAATTCGAGATCGCAAATCATATCTTCACATAAATTAAAACTTACTCTGTTTTCCACAAAGACGTAGAAAAATCAACTGCCTCAATCTGATCAAGATAAGCTTCCATCTTTGGAATAATCATATATTCTTTACGTTGCACCATACCAAGTAATCCCGTAAAATTTAATTCATTTCTATTACGACTTCCCAAGGATGTTACTTCCGATTTTTTTAAAACCATACTAACCCAAATTTTATATTATTAAAATTATTTTAACCCAATTGACTATTTATACTCACGTAAAATTTAAATATTCAGAGAGTAGAGTCCAAATATCGCCGCAAACACCTGTTACTCTTTCATCATTGTCAGAGAATTCAAATATATCTTTTTCCTGGTATAAGAAAAAACAGGTTTAATATTTAAATTGATATATAAAACATTGATTTTTTATATTTCTTACGTGAAAATACACAAAATACAAATTCTCGTTTTGAAAATTGTGTTTTCCATTATCACTGATTTTTGTTAATTTTAAATATAAACTGTGAAACTCCTTAATAGAAGATATAGGGACAAATTTTTCATGAGTTTTATCCCAAATAACGCTATCAAAGGAAACATTTTCTTTGACCATTAGAAAAAGTATTATACTTAAAACGATCGTAAGATTCATGTTAAAAAATAAAAATCCATGAATTACTATATTATAAAATATGGTTACGTAAAGGTGCAAATAATAATGAATCTAAAAAAAGTCCCCATATTTATTACTGTAAAGCCTTATTGTAAAACACAATTTTTATAATAAAAGTTTTTAGTATTTTAATTTAGTCGTAAAATTTTAATGTTGTAATATTTTTGCTATTGATGCATGTAACTGCAATAACAGACAACAATCGTAGTAAGATATTACTTTCATTTCCATTACTTTTATAGCATTTTATTCTTTTTACGTTGTAAAAAATACATTATTTTTTCGATAATAACGATTACAACTGAACTTATTACACCAAAGACATACACACTGAGAAGTAAAATAATTTGATCGAGTGTTATAGGAGCGTAATATCTCGCTGCCCTCGTTTGAAGTTGTTTAAGCTGTAACCATCGATTTTTTAAAAGTTTAATTATGCCAAATTCGTGAAGCTTTAAAATACTGAAACAAAAATATTTATATAATTAACAATAGATACTCATTCCATGTATTAAATTCAATCAAAATTTTAATTCACCCTATGTTAATAGTCTTTTTGTGTAGAAAATCTTTAGCAATTCCTGAGACGATCCAAGTTTTGAAATAATCTTCGCCAATTGGGTTGAGTATACATGGTGAATTACCTCCCATTTTCATAAATTCACTTTGTAACACAGCGTACTTGTCATCTTCAGAACACGCCATTCTCCACATTTCTGGATAATCCGTAAAGAAATGAATTCGATTTGCTTGATGGATGCTGACATATATAGGTCGATAATTTTTCTAAAAAATACACATTCTTTGTATTTCAATATTGAAAATAATTTTATCTTAGTGCAAAATTATATTTTAAAAAGGTATATAATTTTAGCTTACCATAAAACCTAGATATACAACAGAAAATTTTTCTGCTAATATGTCATAATCTGTATTTTCATAAAGAGTATCAAGATTCGAAAATGGCGGAACAAGAATAGTCTGAGTCATGTAAATGATTAGTTGAGAACCAAAGGATGTTAGTAAAAACCACGAAAATAAACTAATTAACAATGACATAATTTTAAACTTTCTTTGAACAGCGTATAAGACGTCTCCTACAATACACAGAGGTGTTTGTTAGTAAATATTCAGTATTACAATAATTTTCTAGTATTATTTTAATTTAAAAAAAAAAACCTTGATTGCAAAGAGCTCCAAAGCTGTAAAAAAAGAAATCAGTAGGTGTTGACATTAGGTGAAGTGGATCGTCTTCGTGAGTTATTCTTTGTACAATAATGCTAAAGATACTTAACAATATGTAAAATACTACAATTAGACACCATATTTTCCAGGAAAAAAGATCGAGCATCCAAGTAACTTTGAATTCGTAATAAGGTTTGACGAATAATCTATGCCTATTTGTAAAAGAAGAAACAAAAAGATCAGGAGAGACTCGATGACTAATAGCATTTCAAAGTATTAGCGAAAGCTTTCGACTTTACCTATCCTTCCAAATAGATTTAGTGAAATCTACTACATCGAGTCTTGTAAGAAAAGCTTCCATTTTTGGAATAATGGTATATTCTTTCCTCTCTATCATTCCTAACAAACCTGTATAATTGTCACCAGGGTGGGGCCTCGTACCTATTGCACGAATATCAGTCTTTGTTAAATTCATCCTAAAAATAACTAAATGATTAATAATATTCCACAAAGTCGTCACTGCTCAGTTCAAACTTGACTTACGTAAAATTTAAATACTCCGATAATGTAGTCCATAAGTCACCGCAAATACCCGTGACTTTCCGATCGTTATCGTGAAATTCAAAAATGTCTTTTTCCTGAAATATAAATAAGATGATACCTTAGCTCTTGCATTTGCGTCAATCAAATTAAAAACGTGACTATTACATGATAATAAACAAAAGAAATTTCTTCTCCATTAAATTTATAATTTTCCTCCTCGATGAATATTTTCATTACTTCATTCTGCAAAGCTTTAAATCGTTCTATGCTGAAAATTGGCACAAAAGTTTGTGTTTGGTTGTTCCATATAAGACCGTTAATACTGAAAGATTTATTGATACAAATAATAAAGATGAAAAGAAGTATTTTCATATTACAATTTTATTAATTCTATTGATATTTTTACAAAATAATTTGTTTCATCAATGAAACGTGACGAACATTTCATCAGATTTGTTATGTTGTCAGGTATAACTGATTAAGTCCGTAATAAAATATTGAACGTTAAGGCGATTTCACACAATAATAGGCGTTTATAAAGCAAAACGTTTATGCCGTGTAATATTCTGATTCTCTACTTGATAAAATATATAGTTTTTATGCTTGGCTGATTGTCAGACTATACATAATCAAATTGTTGCTTGCTTTATTTTCATAAAAAAAAATTAAACTTTAAATGTTAGTTTTTAATTGTAGAATAACATTTAGTATGTTTTATTTCTGAAATAATATTCAAATTCCCATAATTAATTTTATCTTTAAATATATGGATTTAGAAATATTTCATAATTTAGGTTTAATACGTGAAACTCAAAGTACTAAAATTTATTGATTAATATATTGCATACGAATAAATAAAAAGTTTTTTAAATAATTAAGATATAATTTAAAATTTATCGCTTAATTAATTCATTTAATAAAATAAAACGTATATGAATACCATCCACGTATTCACCAAGCGTGAAACATTTAACACTATCAGATTCTAAATCTACAGTAGAGATAACATACGATCGATAGTAATACACAGCCTTTATATTTTTATTATTTCTTTTATTACACATATAGGTATATACAATTCTGAAATATTAAAAATAGAATTGTATAACTCGTTTTTTTCGTATAAAAATATAGTATAGGTAAAATCATAGATACACATATAGATTTAATCAATTATTCCTTGTATTATCATAAAACCTGTTTCTGTACATATCAAATTGACTTTTAATGAGCTTATTTCGAGAAATAATTTGAATTTGAATTGGTTGGCTCTTGTACTTAAATATTTTATTTCTGAAAAATATAAGATTCTCAACCATCAAAATGAAAATCGACAAAACACATCCAAAGAACAATAAAGCAAATATCAGGTACACTTGACTTATGCCAATCGATTCGAAAGGCGGATCCTCGCTTTCTTCTAACTTTCGATAGAGCCACCGATCTTTCAATCCATCCAACAATCCTGTTTCTGACATTTTTAAAATTCTAAAAAAAAAAATGCAAAATCATTGTTCCTCCAAATATAGCAACGAATGACAATAAATTTTATCGCTATATATACCCGTTATCGAATGTGCGCTTATAGGGGAACCCTCGCTTTACAGCAGACGATATCCACGTCTCGAAATACGAAACTTTCGTTGATATTAGCCGGCAATAATGTTTGCCAACGGCGTTGTAACGATCCTCTGCCTCAAAGGCCGCTATCTTTTTTTCCGAAAAACATAATGTGTTGTAAAAGCGAGCTGTCTCTGTAGTGTAAATAAGTCGATTTACATCGCTGGTGTACAGAAAGTATCCAGCTGCCAGGCTCTGAAGAAATTAGTTTACCAATAATATAAATATTTAGAATATACAAAAATTATTTTAAATTTTTTATCTCAATAATTTTTATAAGTAATGAAATATATATACAAATTACGTCATAATTATTTGCTAAGTTTATAATGAAATTATATTTCACATACATTTGTTTATTTATTGAAAGCATTACAAAACTACGAGTATAATGGAATTCAAATTTATTTTTGAATCGGAAAAGATTTGAAAAATTTTGTATAAATGACATTGACGTTAATTCATTACATATATATGTATCGAACTTTTATACAGATATAAATGGATTCACGTATAAATTTGTAAAAACCAACTTCTAATTATTACCTGATACTGTTCTTGCACTTGAGAACCGTTGAACGAAATCATGTCATACTTGCTATTTTGAATCAAACTTTTCATGTCGGTGAACGGTGGTATGATCTTTTTATTCATCATAAGAAAAATAGCATGCGAACTGAATGCAATGAGAATCACCCATGAAAACATTGTCGCACAAACGTAAACGATCCTCGATCTGTTATGTAGCCCATTTGGGACACATCCTATAGTGTAATTTTTCTAAATTAATTATAAATTTATTCCTCTGTATAAGATATAGATATATACATATTTTGCTAAACGTGCGTACCTTGAGTAGCTGCAAGCGCTATTGTATAAAATATGTGATCTTGTAAACTAAAAGCACTTTTATTTACTGAAGAGGGAGTAGAATATTTTTCACTAATATACTCCGCTATACCCGATATAAATAATATAATAAAAAAGGAAAACCATAGTCTAAGCGAGAACAAACGGTACATCCAGCCTTCGTCGTACTTCCATTCTGGTCTTATATACAAATGATAACTGCAAGTACAAAAAAACAGTATTCAGATTAAAGAACAATACAATATAAAAAACTTCATTTTATTAGAATATATATTTTATTCTACGAATTTTGTATGACCTATGATACTTTGTAAATAGCGTCACACTAAAAATCTGTGGCTTCGAAGCATGTAACTATACATAAGTCCACTTTTCAAGTTTCTGAGAAAAAGAGGTTTTAATTATGTTCAAAGTTATATGTGAGATCAGAAGAAACGAGATGAGCCGTGAATAATTGACTAGTCAATTGACACATTCGAAATACATATTTACACAGTGACGCATGAGCAGTTTATACATTTTCCGATGCATTAAAAACGAGTAAGAACTCAACACAGTATTTGGACCATATTCTTTATAATTTAATTATGAAACGAATCAATAAAATATAATATTATAGCCACCGAGGGAACGATTTGTAAAAGAAGTGGTAAATATACGAGAATTTTGAAAATTCTCGAAATTTTATCTAGTTATTGTGCATATTTTATATGAAATTATGTTTATATTCAATTAGAATAGATAAGATACATCACATAAAGTGATATGGACTTGTGTTGCTATGTCGCACAAAAAATTCAAAAAATGAACTTATGTGGTTACATTTTAGGTATCTCATACTTTAGGGCAATACTTTTCCTACTACTGATAATTTTAAATAAAATAAGATCTATTTCAAAATAGAAAGTCCAAGGTTTTCCTGATTTTCGAAAAAAAAAATTAAAAAAATGGACTGGAAAAAATAAAAAAACGGTCTTGGAGTTACCGAAGTATCATAGTTAATATAATGTGTTATATTAATTAAGAAAGAAAATTCAAAAAAAGTAGCTATAGTGTATATAGTAGCGGTCGCACCTCAAAATCCATCTGTAACTTCGAAAAGTGTTACAACGTATAAGGGATAAGGTTTAAAGTATGTCAACATGAAAGCGTGAAAGTGAAAAAAAGTACGAGTGAGGGGGGGGGGGGGACATCGAAGCCTATACAGGATTACATATAGTTGCCGATATTACAGTATTATATGTTACTCTTTTTTTAATTATTTCTTATTTATTTTTTAAGTTATCCACTGTTTGAGTTATTGAAAACATTGGATGTCTACAATAATTTTACAAAATAAAAAAATAAAAAATGAGAAATTCGAAAAAGGAATCTGTAATTGGGTCCAGCTGAGTGAAATCGATTCTTGAGTCAAAAGGTTGAAATAAAGATTTATGTAGGGCAGAGTTACATAATTGTGACACCCGTAACATTTGCGGTCATAGGCTTCGATGTTATCGATTAAAATTAAAATGTCAAACGCATGAATGATTTTTATAAGACCCGCGATACAAAAGTTGATTCGTTTTCTTATCAATTATTGTAATAACAAAAAACTATTTCAAAAGAAAAACAAAATAATTATAGTCTTTGATTAAAAACATTTTCCGAGATTTTGACTACTTTAATTTTTTGCGTAATATTGAGTTGTAAGAGGTTTTAATATACATGAATGAATGACAAAGTGTTTTAAAAGTATGTTACAGAACATCCATACTCATATTGTTTACAATCCTTGCATATTCTTATTGTTTTTCTTAATTTTCTATTTTTTAACAGATTTACTGTAATTGTTTGAACTACTAAAATACCATTTTTTATATGTATATAACCAAGGTAAAAATAAATTTGCATTACCATAATAAAGAAAAAAAATGAATTTTTTGTTTTGTTTGCATTCTTTCTACTGTCTGTACTCCTACCATTACTGGGTACTAATCGAGACGCCAAAACTGAGCAAATAAGTCATTATTTTACTTTGAATAGTACCTAGTTAGTCACCATGAGACGATTTTACAAACGCAAAGGAACATTAATTTATTCCAGAATATTTAAAGAAGTAAAAATTGCTGAAAAAAAATTACATCAACCGTAAAACAGAGATGAGAGGAAAAAAATAACTTTCAACATTTTGCAAATTCCGTAATTAAAATATCAGGCGCAAAATATGCCGAATCATCATAGCCAATGCCATCATATACCGTCGCTCCCTACGAAGACTAGCACATTTCGCGCTTATAATTTTATAAAATTTATTAAAATCAAAGGATATATGAGAATATTTCCGTATACAGAAGTTTGGATGTGCCTAATTAACATGTATATGTTGTTTCCAGTGATTTTTTAAAACAAGACTGAAAGTGAAATTAATTAAAATTTGTTAAAATAAATCATTTTTTTACCATCCACTTTGAATTTTACTTATTAAATCTATGGAGGAATGAATCTCTGTGGCTCCGAGGCATAACGACATAAGTCCATTTTTTTGAAAATCGGGAAAACCTTGTATTTTGTATCTTTAAATGGGCCTCTTTCATTTAAAACTGTCAGTTATAGTAGCTGAAATATTGCTATATACAGAAAATGTAACAATATAAATCCATTTTTCAAATTTAGTGCGCGGCATAATAACATAGGTCCAACAGTGATTTATTTTATCCAACCAAATTTTATATAAAATATATACTATAACTAGATAAAATTTATAATTTTACAAACGTTACGTGCATAAACGTGAGAATTTTGAAAATTAGTTCATGATCATACCTGTTTTTTTACGAAATAAAGAAAATGCTTTTTAATTATTTATCGCGAATTCAAGTCGTATTCAAGTTGTATTATTTTTAACATAATTATTCGTTGATTAATTGTTAATTTTGATCGGAATTCATAATTAAATT
>JAWWEQ010000001.1:32655583-32791928 GCA_035583055.1 Torymus tubicola
TATAACAGGTAGAGAACTGTATCTCGCTGTACGATTAAAAATAAACTTTTATGCAAACCTTTTAGATTTATGAACCAAGTGTAGTACGTTCGGTGAGCAAACTTTTTACGATTAATATTATAAACGCGGAAGGTAGAGCTGAGCACTTGATCTCTATGCTATATATAATTGAATAAATAGTGTCAGTTATAATTAGTCGTATACGACTGTCTATACCCTGTGTGTATATATATATATATATATATATATATATATATATATGTCTACCTCTCGTAGTTAGCTAATATAGCTTCCTTTTTCTATATTAGCATAAGAGCGCGGAAAGCGGAGTCCGCTTTGTGTAAACGTAACGCGACACCGTTGAAGTGGCTGACTGCACGAGAGTGCAGATGCACGCGAGGTATATATATACATATGTAGGCTTTCAGCAAATACACCGGATCGCTGCTTTTATCTGACATAAGTATGAGTGAATTCTTAGAGGATTTGTGATATATTTTACGAAAATATTTGTGTATTCGAGTTTCAACCGTGATTTTCTATTGTAATAATGAAAGAATGTAAATACTACATGGTTATTAAAAGTAATTTTCCGTTTTATAAATAATTGTGTATGTATGTATATGCATTTGATTTTCATTTGCTTTTTTCTTAGAAGCTAAAAGCGCTGTTAATTAAAAACGATACCTATAGATGTTTCGGGAAATGATCAGCGTAGCCGTTATTCGAAATCACACAACAAATATTTAAATCGGCATAACTCTTATTGCAACTTAATCCCGCAAACTAAAAAAAAACCTAAACTTTCTCTCTATCACTATACTATTCCCACTATCCATAACTCTCTTTAACCCTCATCTACCCTCACAAACAATTTTTCCAGCACCCCTTGCACTTTATTCGCCCACCCACCTCATTAATCTTCCCCCTACAACTCAAATAATTTTCAGCTTGAAAAAAATACCGAAAAAAATAAAATCCACCTCATCATTTTCCCGCACCACTATATAACTACGAGTTATATCATCGCATCCAACGCGACAAATCAAGTCTCTCATATACGCGTGGTGTATATATAAAAATCCACTCGAAACCACGAAACATACATATATATACACGTGCAAAGGGCCGGAACCGCTTCCGGTCGATCCTATATACACTCCGCAACTCGGCGGTATCGCGGACGATAAATTCCCGTAGCCGCATCGTACGGCCTGGCTGTGGCGTTGGCTTTTAACCGCGTGAGAGCGCGCGCCGGCCTCGTTAGGCCCGAGTACGCGCAGAGGATAGTTATTCGCACGGGCGTATATGCATGCGTATATGTATATACGCACGTGATTATATGTAAGAGAGAAGGGATAGTCGATAGGTGTGAGCGAAATTTGGCGGTAATGAGGTGGGGTAGGTGTAGGGTGGTGTATTATTGGGGGGCATAGTTTTGGAGTATTCAACATTTATTTTGATAGAAAAATTAAGGGACAAATTTTTGGATTTTGGTAATCCGGTGATATAGGATATACCTGTGTCGAAAAATTGAACGTTTATAGTTATAATGTATAGGCAATGTGTGGTTCATATCGTCGCTCCGTAGGAAGACTAGCAAATTTCAGATTTCCTCGCGTAGACTAGCATATTTCGCGCGTTTCTCCCGCTAAGAGTAGTACATATCGTGTTCGTGTGCGTATTATTAATCTTATTTAAGAATTGAGGTGATCTTATTTTTGTGTCTGGTAAAGGTTGAGACACGCAGCTGCAAGGCACTACGAAAGATCGCCACGCTGATAGAATAATATGGGGAATTCCCATGTTTTCTGGTACTTTAGCAATATCAACGAAAAGTACAAATTTTTACATGGAAACATGGTAGAAATTACCGGTAACATAGTAAAAATTACTATTTTTCTAAGGGAAAAATTTATACTCTCCGTTGACATTGCCAAATTACTAGAAAACATGGAAATTTTTCCTACATTTTTTTATCAGTGCATGCGCCATGATCGCTTGCCTCACCACAGTTGTCAGCATCGGCTGCTCAGTACGCTCACGTGTTTTCATAGCAAATATACTTAACATTAGTTTTGTTATTTTCGTTTACTCAAAAACAGCATTCACTCAAGCAAAGTTTACTTTGTCTTCGTCAAAAACTTCAATTACTTGGATATTAGATAAGTATAAATTAACTAAATAAGTATTAAATTTGTAGAAAGTACAGATACTTTGTGAGAATTTCTTTTTCAGATTAACAGCAACAACTTATCATTCTTAGATAACTTCTAGACAGTTATTGAAAGAGGCTTATCATACCTGTTATGGATTATGAAAATCATATAAATGGTTAAGGCTGATTTAAAACTGATTAATAGTTGTATATAAATACATTAACCAAAAATGGTAGCAAATAAATTATAACATATATTAAGGATTTTCTATTGAAAATATAACATTAGGCGAATTGCCACTTCAACTCAATTTGTTTATTGAATATAGAGCATATTGTAAAGCTCGCGTCTTTACATTAATTTTTTATTATATAAAATTATACCGCACGAGAACATCACCAACATCATCATCAGATTGCACGCATAACCGACTTCAACTCTTACAGCAAGAAGACAAGACAACGACTAACTCGCTTATACATCGCTAACGTATATTCGATCTGTAGGAAATTGTACGAGTGGGGATAATAACAGCGTGGACACATAAGCACTTATATATAGATTCGTAAACGATTTTACTCTTAAGAAAACTGTTTCCTCGGATTTTTCTAAAAACTATGCATGTTTCGTATAGTTCAAACAATAATAACAACAATAACAGAAACATAATAAAAATCTATTTTTATTCAATATCGAACCAATATTAGTATTCTATCTATCAACAAAGACAATCACGTTGAAAAATACTTTAACGAAAGCTCCACTTCATATAAACTGTACTAACAAATGTACCGTTAATTAACCAAATACTCTTCTCTCTCAATTCTCACTGCGCTTTACTCTCCCGCATTCGTTTCTACCAACCAACCCATGCCATCCATAACCGTCGACCATAGGAAGACAAAATTGCCTATCCGCCCCCTGAAAAAAGCTACTTTTTACGTGGTTTCGTTTTCTCTCCTACACAGAATTCACTATATACACTAGGTCGACCGAAATTCACGCCCTCACCTCACAAATGTACGTATATATATGTGTGGCAGTGGCCAATCGGAAAGTCGAGTGGCTTTAACGCTTGATTTAAAAAGGCTATTACTCTGCGTGTGTGTGTGTGCCTCGTTCTCGCATGCAGTTCTTTCTTCTCTTGCTCAGGGCGCGGCGGCGACTGAATGAATTGCGCGCTCTCGTATGTATATATATACATACACGCGCGCGAAATGAAAAGGCGCTTTTGAACATGCCGGTACGGGGTTTGACTTTTTTTTCGGTTGAAGAGGGCGGTGAACACGCGTGGGGAAATTTGACTTTGTGATTTGTTAGGTCGGATGAATATTAGTGAGCGCGCGTCATGGTTTCTTTTCATAGGTTATACTTGCGTGAATAAATATAGGATTGCTTTGTGTGTGCTAGTGTACTTTTTTGAGCTTTTAAATAGATATGGATTTGAATGAACGTGATTTCATTTGTAAATATAATGTTTACTGGAGGAAATTTATTCGAACTTGTATAGAACGTTATTTGATTTTATCACATGGAGAGAAATAGTGTATAGTCAATATTACTGTTTTGAATAGGTATTTTTACTATACTGTTCTAGGGACTGTATTACCAACAGAAATATCATTAATTTTTATAAGATAGTAGAGTAATTTTCATCGCGGTGCGAAAAAGTTAAAAAATTTAATCTCTACGTCATATAAATTGTTATAAACAATCATATTATTTATATATTTCGATTAAATTAGTTTAATTTAATCAAATAAATCCAATCGGAAATCGAACCAGAACCCACTCCATCAATGCTCTTCAAAATGCCAAATGTAAACATCCGCATTAAAAAGTAGTTTAAAAAAAAAGAAAGCTCAATTACGTAGTTCCAAACAAACCCGGCATAAAACGAGCCTCATCTGTATACTCATCCATCGCGTGCCGTGACGTGCCTTCTTTATCACACACACCAAACACATCAACGCTGTTCAAACTCTCCGTGCGCGCGCCTCCTTCGCAGACATCCATCGGAAATCTTCTCACTCCCTATACCTTATACATATACACACGTATAATAAACAATCGCTATATACACGCGTGTACCGTTCGTTCTTGCGTGACTCGAAAATTTTCGCATAAGATATATGTAATCGTACATCTTATAAGTATAAGAGTAAAGAGCGACCGTGAACCGGCGTCGCGCGCGTTGGGACAAAGAGACCCATTTATAGTTCTGCGATGCTCTCTTTCTTCTTTTCTTTCCTCTCCGTAGCGTTGTATATAGTCGACAGCAGCTCTCTTTAATTGTATTAGACTCCCTCGAGTTGGGCTCTCGTATTGCGTGTGCACGTGCATGTACGGGAGCTCTATATATCTATGTGTGCGCATGAATACTACGTGGGTATATATATATATATATATAAGATTCTGTGAAGTGTGTATAGTGGCCTACGGAGAGCAGGGACAACTTGGATGAGAGGGGAGATAAGGCAGTGTTGAATTCTTAAGTTAATTCTTATGATTTCTATGTGTGCCTGGTCATCGTTCCAAGAAGACTTTTTTTTTTAAATTAATATTATCTTGTATAAAGTCTTGAAAAGGTAGAGATAAATTTGTAATTTTAATACATGATAATTTGGTAATTTTTTAAATAAATTTAATAAGATTGTTTAAGCTTAACTTTATAAGATAATGGTTATCTGAATGGAAGATTTAAGCCTGAGAAATTGAATAAATATTATTTTTTATTTTAGTGTGTTGCATTTATATAAAATAATACTAAATGAAATATTAACGAGAAAATTTAAACCCTCATGGATTGACTCATCCTAAAGCAAAATAAACTTAAATGAAAGCATTGAAGAACCAAACACTTTCCTCTTCTCTTAAAACAAACTTTTATCCACCCATTGCAGCACTCTACCTTTTCCTTCGTCTCTTTTTACGCTTACTTTCCTTACGGACTGTACCAGCATCGCGTATCTCTCTCTGTGTTCGCCCACTATACTTTATATACACATACTTCTAGACGAAAGCGAGCCCACGCACACATAGCAGAAAAAGGATCGACTGCTCTCCGAGAAGAAAAGTACCAGAGTAATCTGGCTATATATATATATAAAGAAGGGGGATACAGAGCGCGTATAGGGGGAGTTCCAAGTGGATTTGCATTCTGGAAGGGGAGCAACGGCAGTCGACGAGTTCGAGGGAGGCATTAAAATCCGACGATTTGACGCGCGCCTTAGTACGCTACTCGTCGATCTTTTGGTGCGTCGTCTCTCGTCGGGGTGCCTCTTGAAAAATTTCATCCATATATGTATACATATATATGTATATATATACATACTGCTCCGATTTTGTTTTACAGGAGAAAATCTCATGTGTGACGTTGAGACGATTCACGTTGGAGATGGATTGTAAATATTGCGAGACAAGGGAGTTGTTGGATGTGTTGTGCAAGGGAGTAGAGTTTTCGGGATTTCGTTGGTGTTTATACATCAGGGCTGGTTGGGCTGACGAGTGGGCTTGATGAAAAATTATGAGCTTTTTGTATGAAGGCAAAAATACTTGCATGTACTCTGTTAAAGAGTACCGAATTTTTTAATCTTTATAAAAATTTAAAACAGTAAATAAAACTTTTTTAATTTATATGAAATAACAAAATTTTCCACAATCCTTCCTTGTTCTCTATGTAAAACACGAAACTTTTAACAAACATCAAATTCTACGAATTCTATTCATTTAAAACCCGGTATAAAAAATTGTTAACAACATAGAATAATGACTCGTATAGCTCGTTAAAAAAGTAACAAACTCAAATAAAACAAAACAAAAAAATAGCAACGCACATCCCGTATACCAACTCCATCTCCCAACCAATCCACGTTTTCGCAGGAACCGACAGAGCGCGCCGAAATCCGATTTCGTTCAGCAGCAGCAGCAGCAGCGCGGCATCGATGCTCGAGTGGCAGAAGAAGAGGGCGTTATGACGTTTCCCATACACATACGCGAGCGCGCGGCAGCAATTTAACCGGAAGAAATTCGCTTGGCCGCGTGTTCGCACGCTCGGCTTTCGCTCCCTCTCTTCGTGCGTTATATATATATATATATAGTCCGGTACTTCGCGCGTTCGATTCCCCTATACTATATGGCCGATTTCGATGAACGTCGTTTGGTGCAGGTTTTAAATCGGGCTATGGTGCGGTTGTATAATGGTTATGGTGATGATGGGGTTCGTATGTGAAAATTGATGGAATAGAAGAATGTGAATCTATAATAGTTGAAATGTGGGTTGGTGAGGTGAGTTTGGTATTGGAGATATTGGGGGTGAATAGATGAAAGAATTGTTGGATTAATTAAGTAGAGATTTTGTACAAAATTTTGTATGTAATACTCCCGAAAAAAAATCAGTAGATTCTACTGTTCTTCAAAAGCTAAATCAACAGTTTCGTTCAAATGCTAAAATAGCGTTTTAAATTAGTCGAATTAGTTTTCTTTTAGAGCAATTAAATAACAGTTTATTCAAATTCTATAGCCAATCTTACTTTTATGAAAAGTAGATTCTACAGATTTTAAAAGTAGTTTCTACTCTTACTTGCAAAAATAAAATTAACTTTCTATTGTTATGTTAAAATAACTGTTTAAATCGTAGAATCTATTGATTTTTTTCCGTGTGTGTTTACTACTTATACGTGAGTACTAATGTATACGTGAAGTATAAACTAGTGAATAATTCGTTGCTTGGATTTTGAATACTCGTACCCACTTTTAATTCTATAATTTTCGAAACTATTATACAGAACAAACTCTTCAGAAATATAATTATAATCAATATCTATTATTGGAATTAATTTACGATAAAATCATCTAGTTTAATTTAAACGCAATAAATTCCAACACTTTTTTTTAATTAAAGAGAACGAACTTGACACTCTTTCACATTCGTTAAATCATTATTTCCACATTCAATTCCACCCCTCGATAAAATTCATTTTACCCGCAATTTTTTTTTCTCTAAAAGAATACACAAAATTTAACTACCGACCGATCCACTCGACATTGCATACATTTCTCTCTTCCTCCATCGCGTGGCTATATGTATATACCTATATATACATCATCAAACGTTCTTCTGCAACATTAAACGCAAAAATTGACCTATTGCTCATATCTCACTCCCTCGTCGTTCCTTCGATCTGCTCCTCTCTTGCTCTCTCATTTCCTCTCTCATGTTTACATTATCCCACGTGCACGAGCACGCGCATGTATATCCACACGCATCCGTAATATATACCTATATATACGAATCGTTCACAGGCGCCGTATATACATATATGTCGCGGCATCTATGCGTATATACAGACACGACACGTACGTATAGCGAGTAGTGCAGCAACGAGGATATTGACGTTCGCATTAGTCCGATCGCTCGCGTATAGGTGTATATATATACACGTACTCGAACGTGCGAGCGTACGTCGCTTTGTAATTGCTTTTTTGTCCCTCGCGTATATATATACAGACACGTAGATGCACAACGAGTTGCACAGAAAGAGAAAGAGAGAAAAAAAGACGCACTCGCGCGTCGTTGTCTCGTGTTTTGCACATATATACAACGTCGAGGGGTTTTAATTGGATGCTCCGAACGTGCTTTTGATGTTGTGCGCGAGCTTTAGACTCATCGCGCTGAAGTATTACGTTCAAGTGGACGCGCGCGCGTTTTTGATATTACATGGATGAGTGTAATGAGAGGAGAGAAAAAAAGGTTGCTCTCCTGTTCAAGCGACTGTTGAATGTTGATTCGAGTCGCTTTCTTAAGTTTTGATGTGGAAAGTGTAAGTGTAAAGCATCACTTGTATCTGAACTAAATAAGGATTGATAATTTATTGAATTTTTATGACTAAAACAAAACTAATTTTCTTTTAATTAGTATTGATTTTTTCTATTATTGTCGAGTTATTGTAATTAACGTAGAGAAAAATTTATTCAAAAAGGCAAATACCACAAAGTGACTTTCAGTTTTTACCGTGCGGTTTATTTTATTATGTGACTTTTTTAAAACGGAGTGCTCGTATAGTATTATACTTGTATTATTTAATACCTGAAACTCGAAGAGAAAAAAGAGGGAGAAGAAGGAGAAATTACAGAGTGGAGGTATTGTATACTTACAGTCTTCCGCGGTTTTTCTTCTCGCGCACATCTATAACAAAACAAATTTCGATCTGTAACGTGCATTTCGAACGTTTAATTCTCATCCGGCGAGGGCCGCTGTCGATTCCGCATCACCTAAATTTTTTGCTACTAGTGATCTTCGTGAATTTAATAATGGATCATGAAATTAGTCTTCAATTCCTTTTATAATAATTTAATTAATTAAATATTTGTTACTTTTCAATTACTACGTTTTCTTTAATGACATAAAAAAAACATAAATAAATCACTCAAAAATTTCTTTCTGTAAAATTTATCGGTCCACTTTCCTTCCAATTTCCGCTTCAATCCTACAAGTGCATCTGAAGAAAAGAAACTTCTAACTTTAGGAAACAAAGTTATCTACAATTTTACGCTCTTAAAGGTACACGAAAATTTTCAACTTTTTACCAATTATATACGGGCTTTCAGTATTTTTCCATCAAAACAAATCAGTATTCAATCCAAATATAACGTAACAATATTTTTTACCACTAAAAACAATAACCATAATTTTCATTATTCGTAAGATTTTCGTTAAAATCAACTAATCCCGCCGATCTCCCATTTCCTTTAATTACAGCCCGAAAAACCGACTAATCACGCCTGTCGAACACGAAAATTGAAATGCTGCACCTCTCCCTCGTACGTTTCTATGGACCTTCCCTTGGCAAATCGTCCCCCTCGAACAATGCCTAGATATATCCGCTTTGGCATAAGTACCTACCCCAATTTCGCGCTGCCGGCCGCCAACTTTCATTCTCTCTCTCTCTCTCTCCCTCTCTCATAATAATGGAACACCCGACGTCGACGACGACAATTGTGCAGCTCCGCGCGTGCAACATTCTCGCGCGAACGAAATCCTCCCTCGCCTCGGCCCCGGGAATCCTATTCATTGATGGAACGCCTCCGCGCGTTCTTATCGCACTCGCGCGCGCGTTGAGAGCCAATCCGTATGTATATATAGGTATATAGATTCGCTCTTTAGCTTATAATCCGAGCGTGAATATTGGAATGTTTGGGAAGGAATGTATATCTATATATCTATATATACGTATTATGTATATTTATGAAAGAAGATCGAGACACGATGTTTTTCCGTTCAGCTTGTAGAAGACACTGCTGCGTTTGCGATGGAAGAGTTATGCGATAGATTCGCGGCTCTGAGTGGAGGTATATATATACGACAGCGTTTGATGTTTTCGAGATGATGTTTAGCCGCGAATGTACACGTGGATGCGCTCTACGTAAATCATATTAGCGGAGTAAATGATGTCTGAGTTATCGGTGCCGAATGTATGTGAATAGATATATTTCATGCCACATTATTTAGAAAAATCTCATTGTTATTATCCCAAAATTAACTAAATTTGAAAATCTCTAATGATGCTTTCTTTTTTCTGTTTCAGGTAAGTTCTACCATTATCTAAGGTTATATTTCACACAAGTTTTTCTTGTACTCAAGGATGGTAAGTCAACTACAACATGTCCCTGTGCACGGAATCATTAATTTTCAACCCGATAAACCTCTATAATCTACAGAAATAATCACTCACCGTTCATCATTACCCGGCTATTTGTCTAATCCACATATAGCTATATACCACGTAAAACGTTCTCTCCCATTAACCCTAGCCAAACAAAGCTTCTCCCTCGTCTCTCTCTGACTCTCTTACTCTTATGCGTCTCGCAAAGAGCTAGACACGCGATGACTACGTTGACGACGTCTACACCCAACGTACAATCCCACGCGATAAAAGCTTTCATCCTCAGATTAGCAAAACACACGAGCTGTGGCACCCGTTTCTCTTCAAACCGCACATAGTCTTTCTCTCTCTCTCTCTCTCTCTTACACGCGCCACTGCAATGTCAACAGCCCGGCAATTCACCTCTGTGCAGAGCTAAGAAAACCGTCGTCGTCGTTGCTTTGATCGTCGACGTCGTTGCCATGCGCGTGGTTGTCAAAGGCTCCTCGGATTTTCTCGATCGATAGAAACCGAGAGAAAGAGAGAGATGCATATGTCTATATATGAGAGTAAAAGGGTCAATCGTTCACTCGCGCGCGTGACTAATTAAACTGTGCGATCGGCCGCACTGATTGCAGGCGTCGGGCTTAACGGCTAATAATACTACTATATACTCACGAGAGTCTTTTCCATTGTCGTTGAAATTCGACGTGTTCGCGGTGCGCCCTCTGATCGATCCATATACGAATGCATGTATATATATGTGTGTGTGAAGGTTCGGTGTGGGTTTTAACGTGTGCGATCGAGTGTATTTGAGAGCGAGCGAACGGAAGTTATTTTCGTCGGATGTTGAAGTAGTTTTATATGTGCGAGAGCAAGGAAAATAGGTTGGCTTGTATATCTGTATATATATGTTTGCGGTAATAGGAGCTAAAATTGTAATTGCGGAATAAACGAGGGTATTTTCTTTATTCAGCTGATTAATCGCGACGAAAGGTATATAAGAAAAAAAGTAGGTGACGGTAAGATATCGCACAGCGAAAGGTTCGTAATTCTTTTTATTTTAAATTTCTCGCGTCTTTTGTATAGATCTTATATGAATATATACGATAACTTTATATATATAAAGTATAAGAAGCTTATATGCATAAATGTGGAACAGTCGCATTACTCTACCTAATACCTCAACCCTATAAAGTTCCCGTTCACTAGGCAACTGTATAGAACCGACCCAAACTTCTCGAAATAACACATATACAGAGATCTCGAGTAGTGAACATATATATTCATGATACGCTGCGCCACGCGTCGCATACACGCGACCTTGTTTTTTTCTCTCTCGACACGGTATACATATATATATATAGAGAGAGAGACAGAGGGAGAGCGAAATCTGACAATTAATAGACTACGTAAGAAAGACGCGAACGGCTGGCACGTTTGATTTATGACCCGTGCAGCGTGTGACAGATGTCACCTCATTCCCCCTACCCATCCGACCGCCTCCTTTTCCCTTGGGAGGCATCCGAGCGGCGGGAATCTCGCGGCGTGCGAAATTCAGGGACAAAGGCGGAAGGAAGGCAGGAGGTACGTAGTTTCGGGGCTTCGTTATGCTTCAATCTGGGTTTCTCGCTTCTTTTTTAACGTTTTGCTTTTTTTGAAGGTTCAGTAGGTGAGTGTAAAAGGTAGGGTTGAGAGACAATATTTAGGGTAATGAAAAATGATTGGGAATGGTATATGTTATACATTGTAAAAATGTAAGGGTCACCGTTAAAATTCATTTTAATTTGGCGAATAATGAATGGAAGGTGGAAACGAGGAACACGAAGTTGTTCGATTGCACTTTATTTATTTAGCCAACCGTATTGTATTTCAAATATTGTATTTCAAAGAAAGTTTTAAATTAATGGTGAAATACGTTAAATTAAATTCGAAATAAAAGTTTAATTTACAAGCTCGAGTTCTAGTATTCGGTGGAAATATTCTGTAATCGTTAATTTTATTTAAACAATGAATAAACAAGATGATAATTAAATTTATTCTTTATACACGTATTGAAAATGAACTGTTATATAAATTAAATATAAAAATGACATTTACCACGAAATAGGTCGACCACAAAATTTCGTTTTAATAATAACAAGTTATATAATTTACATATAATAAATAAACAAATCAAATTCTTGCCTCTTTACCAACTCCGCGCCCACAATATACTCTTTGACCGAAATCACCTCAAATTATTTCAATTAAACGAAACATTCCCTTGAAACCCAAAGAACTTCATTTCGGTCAGCCCATTTATACATATATACACACCTGACATTTCATCCCACGCGTACAGCAAATTGAAACAGCCGCGTGATCCTTTACTACGGTTCTCGTCATCGTCGTTGCGCGAGAAAAAGCGAAGGAAAAAAAACACCGAAGCCGCGGTGTGGTGTTGTGTTGCATCATCGGTCAAAGCTCGCGTCTGCTGCACTTGAACCGCATGTAGACCGGAAGAAGGAGGCCAGAGCTCGTACATAAGCAGACTGACAGAGGAAGTATTGTCCATACTGTGGCGAATGCGGCTGCGCGCCAAAGGCAAATGTATTGGCAGGTTTGCAAATTAATTCGCGGGTTCGGCTGTAATGTTTTTGTATAAAGGAGGTTGTTGTGGCTGCGGTATAATTTTGGTGAATAATTCTGCACATTATTTAATGTAGCATTGTATATGGTTGTATTTGTAATTAAAGCGAAGGACGGCAGATAGGTTTTTCTTATTTATTCGTAGATGATCATTTTCTTGATGATAAAATGTTTTATCATAAATATATACTTATAGAATCTTGAAACTCCTGATCCGATATAGTTGTGACAAAGCTTCTGCACATATTATCTTGAGTATTTCCTGTCTTGATATCACAGGATTCAGGTGTTTATCAAGAGTGTTTAATTCTTAGAAAATTACACGATACTTGCACTTTGTTTTCAAAGAAATCTTTCATTGACTGTATTACTTCATTCGTTGCTTTTGTTAAGGATTTCTTTGAAATACTTGTTTCATATATCATTACTATCACTTTAATTTGAAGTTGCTCAAAGATATACTGAAAAATGCTTCTAGTAGATATTTTATTCATATAAGTAACTTAGAAAGATACTCATAGCGTTCAACAAATTAGAATATCTTCCAGTCAACATTCTGTTAAAGATGTTAAAAAATTCTAGAAAATAATAATTTACTAGCTATATATACCTCGCTCTTAACGTCGCTCGGTAAAACAAAAATCCTTTTACCCCTTTTTTCAAAATTTTATATCAATTATTATTTCTTATTCAACCCTTTATACACATAAACTATTAGGTAGAAGACGGAAGGACGAACTGACTGACGAATGGATAGACGGATATTTCTTAACGCATTTCTTAATGCATTTCTCAACTCCTTTTTAATTCTTTTTTAACCCTTTTTGAACCCTTTATTTACTCTACTGGGTAAAAGATAGAGGGGACCGATCGGACGGACCGATGGACAAACATTTTGGTTTTTCAATATTATAATAAATATTAGATTATGACACCGACTTAAAATATGAAATGCTGGTTACTGTACAACTAGAGCTTTAAGTTGGCATAGATTTTCTTAGTAAAAAGTACTGCCAAGCATAAAAAGTAATCAAAAATTCTAGGGGGTTGGAAATTCGAAATTCGTATATGGTGTCACAAGGTGTATCTAAATATGTGGCACCTGTTTAAATCCATTTTCAAGGACTAGTTTTTCATTATACCTTTCAGCTGGTGCCGGAATTTCCTAAGAACAGTGGCGCCAAGAGATGATTAGCAGCAAAAGCTGGTTACATAGTATCCTTACTTCCAGCGAAATGGTATAAATCGTGTATCAATCACCTTAAGGAGGTTGGATAGATCACCGCGCACGGAGTGTAAAGAGGGGTCCCCTCGCTCCCCACATCGCGATGCCTCTCACCGCGCACCCCTTCCCGCAACCCACGAACTCGGTGTTTTATTTACGTTTTCTTTCAGTACCTAGAATCGCTATTGTTTATCGCGCTCAAATTTCGTACAAGCATTCTCACATATATGTGAAATATTGCTAATAGTTTTTTTATCTCATTCTTATCATTTGTTGAGAATCGCATTCTAAGTGTTTTGTGTTTTCCAAGGCATTTCCCATAAGAACCTGTGTATAAGAGTCAAACTTTGACATTAAATAACTTCATAACCTTATTGACGAATTATCTGAAAGTTTGCATGGTTATATGGAATCAATCAAAGAACGATGTGATCAAATTTTTGGAATGATCTTATCATTTTTACTTCACTACCCAACTTCCTTACTGATTTATTGAAAGTTAGGTATTGGTAGGAGAAGTCGTGAAAAAGAGTCGGATATTTTTATCTGCTTAATATAATAGAAGATACTAAGAAACATAGAAAGTTTTCCAAGATTTTTTGACACAATAAAACACTGTAATTTATTATTATAAAATTTATACGACTTCACTATAAATCCTAATACATGTACAACCTTAAAACTTCTTCACCTTTATCCCCTGTCTCCCAATTCTAAACTTATTACTTTTCGAACAAACCAGTTTCACCCCAACTGATACCTACGCAACGTAGACACTCGTCATACCAAGTATTTCAATTAGCCCTTCACATCCATCGCAACTATTCGAGGAATTGCACGCGCGAAACTCACCAAAATCCCGAGCAAAACAAGACCCGATGTTCCTTTCTATACCAAGTATACGCTGTTATAAACGAGTAACTTCAAGCCTCGCACTGGCATCCAAAACTTCCCCGCCGTCGTCGCTGAAACTTCGCGACAGTTTTGCCAAAGTTACTAGAAACTCTTCGTCGTACTCTCCTGCACTCTTGATTATCCCTTCCCTTTTTTTAACGATAGAACGTTCACGCGTATACCCGTCGTCTAAGACTTCAATTAAACTCGAGAGATTCTACTCGTGCCAGGACAAATAGATGCGCGCTGGTGAGGAATTCAAGATGATGTGCTGAGCAACGCTTGCGGGATATTGTGGCTGTTTATGAACCGCTGAGAGAGAGAGATGGTATAGTTGCGAGCATGTGTGGTTGACGTGGTTGCTCGTCGTGTCGTGAAGTCGCGTTGCGTGCAGTATGTAGATGCGTCTTACGAATAATTGTAACGATGTCGCACTTGTTTTTATTGCGAAACTCTGCTTGGCAACATAGAAGAGTATGTATTAATTTAGTTGTAGAATAATGGTATCTTGAATGTGTAATTGGATGGTTTTTTTATTAAGTATAGACGACGTTAGTATTCATTTAAAGAGTTTTGTATTTGTTAAAGAAATGCTATATTCTTAATGCTACTAGTAAATTGTATAATAACAAAAGCATAAAAGCTTTATTTTTATTCAGTTACTTTAATAGTAAACGATTAATAGCTCTTTTTTATAAGAAAATCATAAAATTAACATGTTTGTAATAGAGCGAAGGTGTTGGAATGCGTGGATCAATGAATAAATACTCTTGAGGTTTTTGATAAAGAAATAATATATTTAATGAGTAATAGAAACAGTGGTGGGCATAAGCCCATAGTCAACAAATGTGTGCTCACATCGGAGTCTTGAAGCAGAGAGAGAAAGCGCTGCGCAATAAGTCGCTCTCACCTTCCGCTACTAAACATATAAACAAAGTAGTGGGGGTCATGTGTGTATGTATTTATTACCGCTAGTACATCAGAATGTAGTCAAGATTATATATTTACTGTACTAAAAAAAAAGTAGTACAGTATAGAAATATAAAGATTCTACATTGCACTTTTAAAAGGAAGAATTATCTCAATTCCATTAAACCATGAATGTAAAATATTTCTAATTTACTACAGTCAATGAACGAGCAGTTAGAATTTTCGAAAATAAATTCCACTATAGGCATTCAAAAACAAACAAAAAAGAAAATGCATTATCAATCTTCGTGCTAGAAAATAGAGTTCTGTGCTCTGTAAGATCGCTAACTCAATTTGGATGTGAAATTACACGAAGTAGTATACGCTTCCATTCCCAAGACCACGTTGTAACTTATCGTTGACACTCTCGTAATTGTCTTGCGAACTATGCGGTTGATGCAACGCACCACTATACCTTACTATTGGATCTTGGTAGATCACGTTTGCTACGAAAACCCCTTTTCCCCGACAATGTTGAGCTTTTGGTCTATTCGAAACTGTACGCGATGCTAGTATTATTGTTATTGTTTAATTACGTTAACAAATGTTAGTATATTTACTTGGTATACCTTGATTATCTTACAGTATATAGTATTATTGTTTCCATTAGATTGTCTAAATTAATCCCCGAGCTATATACATATCCATTAGTCCGAATCTTCACAATTATAACAAGATTTTATACTTTATATCACACGCATACTTCACAGCTCAATACCCTCATAAATAAAGTACTCTTCGTATATCACGCTCGCTAACATTCTCATTAAGCAAAGTCTGGTAAATGTACATTCCCCCAGCGTACACTTCTTAATATACCCATCTGGAAAATTTTCTCCTCTCGCTACTTTAATTTTTCTTCAAATACAACCTCCGCGCGTCTCGCCACTAAATTAAACCTCACGTCTGGAACCTACAACTGCGAAAAGATGAAGCTCATTTCATTGCTGTGTACACGCGGAATACATAGACATACACAGTGTTCTCGTGTGTTGCCGCAATAATTATCTCGTTCGGTAACTGCAGCTGCTACCAACACCAGCACAACGAGAGTTAATTAACTCTCAATGTATACGGGTTGCAGAGCTTCGTGTGAAATTACTCGCTCCCTCTCCCTCTCTCTCTCTCTCTTAATGCAGCTCGCCGTTAATAATTACACCTTATACAAGGGAGAGAGAGCATAGTGCAAGTACATCCGCGTGCGGAGATGCGGATCTTTGAGCTGCGGAAGGGATCGAGAAGAGCGATTTCACACTTGGCCTTCGTCCATGGGTCTTGTAACAGAATGACTGACTGGGAGAGAGAATGCGCTACCGGTTGTTCGGGAGGTTTGGCAGCGGGTGGGCGAAAGTTTCTTTCGGAGGAAAGGAAGTTCGCTACGAGGTTCTCTCCAACGGTAGTAGTATATATATAACTGCACAGCAGCAGCATCTGGGCAAAAGCGCACGGAGTGTAATCAGCGTAGTATTGAGCGTAGAATGGTCGTTTAATTTGTGGGGTGGAAGAGTTAACGTTATGCAGTTGGGTTATATTGATTTTATGCCAAGGGAATGGTTTTTGATGAACTTTTGTAACAAGTTAAGGGAGGGAAAAGGCAAGTCGGTTGTCGTGATGGCGAAAGATTTCGGTTTATTCAACCCTTTTTAGACGAATACATTACATTTGAATTTTAAATGTGCTTTTCATTGTCTCTTGTTCTTCTTCTTTCTTCCAACTTTCACAATTTGGTAGAGATTTCGAAAAAAAATTACACTGGATGGAAGCTATTCCAAAAACTATATATGTATGTGTGTGCGTGTGTGTGTGTATATATACACACGGTGTACTTCTATTTTTAGCTGCGAGGAAATTTATTCTTAATCAAAGCATGAAATTTATATATCTAAGCGAGATTCCGTGCCACTTTGGTGCGGAAATATCTATCCAATAACTGAAGAGTAGGGCTTAATATCCTGGAAACATCTCGGAGGGTGCCGAAATATCCGCTTTTATCCTTTAAGTTACGTTTACGATACGCCAGGGATACGCGTGCGTGGCACTAAATAAATTTATCCCTTCTCGCGTGTTTCAGCACTGGACTATATACGGCATTGATCGTTGTCTTAGCTGTAAGCCGAAAGAGAGAGAGTGTATACCTTAATTTTATTTATATTCCTCAATATCGTACGATCGCTTTGATATAACAGTTAAAATAAAACTCTATATAGACTCCGATGAAAGAAAGAGAAACAAAAGAAAAAAGAATTAATGGCTCGTTATACGCAGCGCACCCAATATTAATAAATATCGTAGGAGGGTTATTAATATTGTAAAATAATATCCACTGCTATATTCTCCAGTAACAATTCAACGATATTAAATCCGCGCCTCGCATGTATATATATTTACGATATATGTATATCGCATGCCACCGCAACGTATCTTCTATCCTACCGGTCATCTAATCAATTATTACTTACTGCAAGGTGCCTTAAAGGGAAACCCCAACCCACTTTCCTACCCTACCCCTACTACACTTTTTCTTCTTCCTAAATTGAAATGAATCAACAGCCAACTGCCAAAATGACGAATGTCCGTCTCGTACGACTACAATAGGAATCCGTGCAGCACAACTTTTTCTCCTCCACTTTCTTTTAGCTACACACTCAGGGATGAGCTACAGCATGAGTAGCAGCAGCTAGACAAAGCAGTGCATCGCTCGCGCGCTTTAATTGAGTTAGAATCACGTGATCAGAAAGTCTATACGACGGGAGAGGGAAACTTTGTAGGGCTGCTGCTGCTGCTGCTGCCTAGCGCTATACTTTTTTCCGTCTTATTCTCACTCCCCCAAGAGCGTCGTCGTCGTCGTTGTAGAGAGGTCGACGACTTCCCTCCGGGGCTCTCTCGTATATACACGCGTATATGTAGACACTCGGCTGCTGCTGCTGTTGCTACTGGTGAATGGGCTTGGGCACCCTCGAATACGCTTAACAAAGAGCAATGGCGAGTAATTGGCCCGCGGATGAATAAGTAAGGCGCGGCCGGCTACTTCGGTCTGCGGCCCGCGAAAGTATTCCCCGTGGGCTACAGACGCGCGCCGTGCGAGAACACGTCGATGCTTCACTGACTAGATAGAAACTGTCTTCTTGGTTCTGTCGAATATATGTACATACGAGAATGGAGGGATGGAGGGTAACATCTGCGATGCGTCGTTGAGCGAAACGCATGTTGACAGGGTTTCGTAGGCAATCGGGAGTGTTTTTTTTCTTCTTGGAGTTTTTGGTCGTGGTTATAAATGTAAATGGGTAATTATTATTTATAGAGTTTTATATTGTTGATGTACCGGTGAGCTTGGGTTGGTTTACATGAACGGTGAAATGTTAATTTGTGTGGAAGAAAATTTAGCATACTCAATTGATGTATGAATATAGAGCTGATGCGATCTGCCAATACGCGCGTTAATATATACTTTAAGATTTTGAAAGTTTTAATTCTTATTAAATATTGTTTGCACAGTATTTTCGGTAAGAGCTTAACATACTTTTCTTAAACTTTAAACGTTCATTAGCAGAAAACACTTCAAGTTATAATGACGGAGACGAGGGTCTTGCTTGCGAGAATCGGACATAAAAGCTTCAGTAAAGAATCAACTCAAATAAAACCTTCCCTTCTTATTCGGAAACGTCGTGATTTATTTTCCTCTCGCAACCTTCGTATACTTTTCTTGAATTATTTCGATGAAGAAAAAAGAAAGAAAATAACGATGTCGCTTTCAATAAAATGAGAGCTTAAAATGTAAAATAATTATATACAAAATACAACAAACCATATTAAAGTTTGTCTTCTTTTATTAATGAAGATAAAAAATTTAAACAAAAATTGAATTATCTACAGCCATGGTATACGTGGTTTTCACTCTCAAACCAACGAACAAACTTTGTATCTGTATACATTTCCAAAGACTCAAATTTAATTAAAGACGAAAAAATTACTCATTGGACTGGATTGCCTTCTTTAATCAAAATCCATCCAATCACCGTTTCTCCTATCGTTCAGATACAACCTCTATTCTCTCTCTCTCCCCCTCACAGAACTGAAAGAGAAAAGAAAAGCAGTAGATCTCAGGCGGTAATCTATCCCACTAGAGCTACTTTTTCCTCAATAGCCGAAACCTCACCACGCTCACGAGAGAGAGAGAGAGAGAGAGAGAGAGAGAGAGAGAGAAAGAGAGAGAGAGAATAAGCTCACGCGATCGTCTCCCCTGGACAACAAAAAAAAAGCAGAGAAGAAAAAAAGTACACTCGTTCTTATCTACCATGGCGGGCGATACGTCAACGCTAATAACACCGATATATGTCAGTTTTCCACACCGCGCAAGCGACAGATGTTGGGTGTCGTGGTATTAGCCGTGAGGTAATGAGAAAGCTAACGTGTGTATGTGTATATATAGAAGTCCCCCCCCCCTCCCCCCATAGAAATCTTTCATTCGCTTCTCGACGCTTTTTTTTCCACGTCTAGACCGATCCGTCCTTTTCTCTTGCGCACTGTGCATTCGGTGTTTCTTGTTACACTTTTTTTTCCTCCAACTTTTGTTTTCCGCTGTCGTTCGTCGATACAATGGATTCTTCATAGCGTATGTGTCCCGTAATATTTTTCTGCGTGTAATCATTGAAATTGTGTTCTCATGTATTTCAATATACAATAATGTAATAATTCTAAAGTACCTTCACAATATTCCATTCGTAGGACACATTGCATTGATGCTCAGTAAAAGAATCAAATCGAACATTCCATTTCTTTTCCTGCTATATTTTCAATTAATTAACAATCAACGTCAATCATTTCCAATTGTGGACCAAAGAGCAAAAAAAAAATCTGCAAACCATATTACAATTCTTTTTTCCAATCTCTAATCTAAAACAACGACTGCACCCAATGCAAACACAGTCCAAAAAAAGAACCAATAACCCCCTATATACAAAAAAAGTCATCAAAGTCATCTCTCGAAAACCCATCACTCACTCTTGCACCCCCGGGGTATTCACCGTACCCCGCAAGAGCCAATCCCACGCACCAACGCCGCCACCGCTGTCGTCGTTTAACCCTCGCACTAGTTCCTAATCATTTCATCCTCTCTTCTCTACGCACGTTCGATCGGCGACATTTGGCCGTATACGTACGACTCCGATTATTGTTCGTTCTGAACTGAACGTCGGTGCTCCAACAAAGACAACCCCTAACTCCAACCTCCCCTTTCGAGTACGTGACCGTACCCATGTGTGTATGTGTATATATGTACGTTCAGTGTGAGTTAGGATGCACTATGCAAGGGAATATATGTGTGTGTGTGTGCATTAACATGCATATATACATTTGTGCAGATGTGTATTTGTATTCCGGCGGTATACACATCCAAGGTTAGATCTGAATTTATATAAGCTGCGTACATGTGTGTTTGTATATATATATATATATATATATACACTACATACGTGCGGGCTACTTCTAAACAT
Organism: Torymus tubicola; assembly: GCA_035583055.1. Taxonomy (NCBI): domain Eukaryota; kingdom Metazoa; phylum Arthropoda; class Insecta; order Hymenoptera; family Torymidae; genus Torymus; species Torymus tubicola. Next base: position 32,676,597 of record JAWWEQ010000001.1, read on the forward strand.
AATATATATACGCGAATGCGATGTATAGTTGTGCTTGCACTCTCATAGTAGCTAATGGTATATTTGTATTATCATATACGTATATACATACGAAGCGTGAATATGTATGTATGATGTGTTTTCGATTATGTACGAAATTCACGTGCAGTTATTCGTTTTCGCATATGTTCGTGTGTGTATATACACACGTACGCATACATATACGTGCTATTGTATTTCCACGCGAGAAGATATATATACACACACACATGCACACACCTACACAAACGTCGGGAAAATGGAAGGCGTTATCTTGAGCACCGGCACGAACTCCGCAGCCGGTCCTGCTGCGTGCTAAGATCGTAGTAGCTTCGTATGTATCACAAACACCAAGGGGACGAAGCTGACCGTATACTTTTTTCCTTTTGCTTAGCTTGGCTCGATGAAAGTTATACCTTTATCTTGCTCGCAAAATTGATATTTTCGTCTATATATATACACGCGTTCCTTTTTATCAGCGTATATATGTGTGCGCGCGCGGTGTTTTTGTTGATATGGCGATAAGGAAGTTGTCGGAAATTGCGGGAGTAACGCGTTATTGTAATGGACTTTTGTAAAAGTCCGGAGAAATTCTATATATATATAGAGGCCGGGCTTTTTGGGTAAGAGATGACGATGTAAGCGATCGTCCAAGTTGAGTAAACTTGAAATCCGGTTCGGGTTGTTAGAGAGATAGAGAAGTAAGGGCTATGTGTGGGTGATTTAACGGATGGTGAATTTGAAGGTTTTGAGGTTTAAAATGAAATTTGGCATGAATTCTGTATGTATATGTGTGTGTGGGTGGGTGGGAGGGAGGGAAAGGTAATATGAAATTGGAAACGAGCTGGAATTGGAATCAGAGTTTTGCTGTTTATTGTATTGTTATCGTCAGTAGGTCGCGCGTCATCCAAATATTGTATTTTCTATATGAAAAGGAAGTATTTTAATTCGTGTACGTTAAAATTCTCATTATTGTTATAAAAATAAAAATATTTTCCTAAATTACACATTCGGCAATGTTAAAATAATACAATACACCCTAATGATTATACATTTTCGTACATATCTATACCAATGTTGTTAAATTCGTGAAACCAAATAAATCAGCACTACTCTATATATACTCTCCACATTCTATATATCTATACCTACATTTGGTCACGACCTTCGATCGCGAATATCTATATATACATACACGTACCGCTTGGAAGGCCATCCGTACGAATCCGGAAATGAGTTAAGATCCCGTCGTCCAATGTGCAACGCCAGAGGTCATAATTTCGCTCTCCGTTGCTCACTTTGATTCGTCCGTTCTAGACTCGATATAAACTCGTTATACAGCCCGTGTGCATGCATGGTAGTGGCGCTCGATTTTCGAGTCGTTGCGTTGCCTACAGCAAGAGAGATAGAGAGAGAGAGGAAGAGAGATAACAATCGCGACGGGGACGACGCGCATTATGAGATTCGTTTGTTTGTGATTATTAGGGGTGTGGGGGGTGTCGGTGTGTCGATCGTTTCGACGCGTATATGTATTAATTACACGTCGAGCTTCTTTATCGTTGCCGGAGGTTATTGGGTTTGACGTAATTTCCGCGTGAGTATGCGTCGATCGTGTCGGGGATTAATTATTGTTTTGATTTTGAAATATATTTTGACCAGTATTTGTGTATATAAATGAAGTGTTTTAACATATTGGGTGATGTTTAAAAATAATGCCATTTTTAAGTGCTTAATGGTAGAATTTTGTTGTATTTTTAGAAAAATAAATGGAATTAAAACAGATTTTTATTAATCTTCAGGTATATGTGACAAGATAATTTAATTAACAATTTTATTTGGAATTCTTTGGTCAACTTAATATTTGTACAGGTCGATCGATATAAATGCATTACTTGTGAAATATTCATTTCACAAGTAATGCATTTTACTTAACCAACATGTTATATAGTAAAAAGATCCCCTGCCACTTTAAAAGATTTCCCTGGCCATCGGGTTATTTTTATTCTTGCGGAATAAAAACAGTACTTTCGAAAAAAGCATGTCTAATACGTGCGGCAAAGGTGTAAAAATAAACGTACGACTGCGGAGGAACGGCGATCGATACTTAGAAATTTATATGCAAATACGCGCGCGCATGCATCGACATGGGCACCTGAAAAGAAGAAAATCTAGTTACACGGGCCTGAAAAGAGCTGAATAAGGGATTTTTCGATAACACAAATCTGTGCCTCGTTCTGTAAAAAATAGTTTGATCGAATTTGCATGTATATACAGGAAAAAAACAGAAATTTAATTTTTCTTCTTTAAATTTTTTCATAAATTTATATTTAAATAATGAGCTAAATTCAGTTTTAATCTAATAGAATTGGACTTGCCTTTACCCTTAATGCATTGCAATTAAACTTTCTATTTTTAAAGCGACCGGATTACCCGGAATTTCCCGGATGATGGCTTGGTGATTAAACATAAGAGCGCATTTGCGGATTTCAAACCTCATTATGCGGAGTGGCAATTTTTCTAAAACAAGTGAATGGGGAATTACGTTGACTGTGATAAATTTGTACACATAAAATTCTGCATTCTATTTTTCACAAGAATACTGTATCCGCTCAACGACTACGCTGCGGTCATTTAAAAATGAGAAACATAATATCTTTTTATTTTTCCTTCTTTTGCCGACAGAATTCTATAATTACCAAAGCTGCTACTACCAAATGGGGTTCCCAGCTGGCACTTCGATTATTCGCCGTCTGTCTCACTGAATAAGTGAACTCGCCAGCCAAGATTATACGAGCTTCTTTTAGTATCCCATTCGAAAAGTTACGTCGAGTCTAGCCATCGACCACAAATGTCCATGAGAATAGACCTAGAAACACGACCAAACCAACCATTGTTCTCTTTTTACCAAATTTTATCAAACCCCTACCTTCCATCAATTTTAAAATAAATTATTCATTCAATAAAAATAAAAATTCAAACAACATTTCCCTCCTCTAGAACCCTAACGTCGCGTCTCATTAACGCACCCTACAAGACCACGTGTAAAAGCACCCTCAGAAGTAAAAAAAAAAAGAAGAAAAAGAAGAAGAAACATTCAAAGTTCGGTGAACATTTCCGAGCGTAGAAAAGCAAAGACTCGTGGCGTTCATTTCCCAACGGAAAACCAGATACTGAGACGCACTCGTCCGGTGCGCGTGCGACGGCACTTAACTAGCCCGCAGAAGAAGTGGATAGCGCCAGAACGAATAGCCAGTGGATATATCGTGGCTGGGATTGGAGGAGCGAGTGGGATATAGAGTGATCGAGTGGGTTTTTCGAGGTGTCTCGGGAGATGGAGATGAGGGTGTCCCTCGCCTGTGTGTATGTGTTGGGATCTGCTATACTGTGTCTTGGTGAGGAGTTTCAGTGTGTTAAGGATGAATGTAGTCGAGGTGATGTGTTTTTTTTTGGTGAGCTGGACCGAGGGCGATAGGTATGAATAGTCTTTCGAGAGTTTTATGAAGTTTTTGAAGAAGGTCGAGTATTTATTTTGATGTGCAAAGTATGTTCCCGAGGAGATGGATTTGTTAGTTTGAGTGAATTCCAGTATATCAAAAGGAAGTATAGAAGAGAATACGAAGAAATTTGTATTAAAATATTACATTGAGAATTTGTGCATACAGAAAAAGAAATCTCTGCGTTGACGGAATGTCATTAACCATCAACGAATCGAAATAGTTATAGAAATTCATTAATAGTTAAGAAACCACTTGCTTAAGATAATTTCTTATATTAAAGTCATGGTTTTTTAACTATTAAGACATTCTTTGTTCTGCGAAATTAAAGGACAAAATCATATTCCTTACTGATTGAAAATATTTTGTAACTGTTAGAAACTATGAGTTTGACATGATCAAAACGAGTTATTTCTATTAATAGCATGAGACTTAAATACTGTAAATTATTTCTTAATAATAATTGAATTTGCGTTCATTACAAATACTACTCGCGTATAATATTCAAAGGCATATAATTCGTTAATTGTAATAATACTGTGTATCTTTTTTATTTGTTTTAATACAAGACTATCGGATGGAGAACGATCTCTTTAACATTATTTCGACCTTTTAACTGTAATACAATAATTTCATTGTCAAGTTTTCCAGAAACAACGGTAAGAATTCAGTTAATAAGTTGAGAAAGTTAAGATGCAATGGGTTGCTGTAAGTGCTCTAACAACATGTACGTCAGTTCGTAGTCTAATTAGTTGTTTAAGCTTGTTACAACTTTGGGAAATTTGTCGGCAATAAATTTCAGCTACATCTTGGCATTTAAGAAGAAAAGTTCATAATGTAATGTGCCGTACTTTTGAAATACGTTAAATACATATAAGTATAATACATTTCAAACATACTGTTGTACTACCACATCTAGTGTTATTATATCATCATTTTATTTGTATTTCAATACCAAAACCATTCCTACAAGCTTTCCTTTCGCATCTGTCTATGAAACGTTATAGAAAAACTAAAATAACCTCGAGCATACACCCAAATTGACTTTACCTCAACCTCTCAAGAGTCAGCTGGAGGTTAACTGTCTCTCCGGTCTCTCACCCCTTTTTGTCACCCTAGAGCATACAAAAAAAGAAGATAAAAAAAAGAGAGAAGGGAGACACAGACACCTATATTCAACATCAGACAAGCAACTTGTCCTCGTTCGCCCACTTTCGCGCGCTCAAAAAAAAAGACGCGGCTAGAGAATAAAAGACAAAAGACACAGCAAGAAGCACAGAGACACGCGGTATCAAAGGCCCAGGATGAACGCGCGCGCGTATCCGAACGAAATTTTTGTCCGACCGTGAACGTTCGCCACTATCGTCAGACGTCGAGAGGCACAACTACGATGACACCTAGAGAGCTTTGTGTCTTTTACGCGCTGCCGGTCTTTATGTAGGCCAAGCGTTGCTGCTGCTGCTGCTGCATGTCGCTACAACCGTCGTATTACGGACAGGTGTAGTACCCTCTTCAATTTCTACTCATACTTTTGTTATCATCTCCTATTCTTCTTTTTTCCGTGAAGTTTGCGTTTACTGCGTACGTAATATAAAGTATTGCGATGGCAAAGTTCTTCGCTACCGCGTCTTTGCTTTACCACGGCACACGCGCGTATGGGGATGTGTTTTATTGCGGTGAAAAGTTTGAAAGGGTCGCTCGCAAGAAATTTAGTGCCAAGAGATGTGAGAGTACAAAATCGCGTGAGTTGCTTGAATAATAACTGCGTTCGCGTCTACTCGTGGTGTAGTAATAGGCTAAAGTGTCTGTTTTAACGTTGTTTTTGTATGTTGTTACTGTTGAAGAAAATTTTGTGTGAGATCTCGGAGGTTTTGATACATAAATTGCTTGGTAGGTCTTATTATTATGATTTTTTAATTCAGTCGCCCAAATATTTCGGAATTCTAAAATTATTATCAGTTGCTTTTTGAGCAGCGCCGAAACTAGTAGCTCTCGATTTAAAATTTTTAACAAGTTCAAACCTCATTGTTCAAGCTTGGTTTATAATATCGTTTAAACAAAAAAGACGTAAATTAGATAATTTCATAAACTTCAATAAACCACCAACATTTTTTTATTTTACGGCCAATTGAGTGATGATGCCACAAAAATGAGCGGGTAAGATGCCACCTTAGATGTCTCCTTAGACGAAAAAGGAACTTTTGATGACTTTTATCCATAATGTAGAATCAGTTTTTATAACAAAAAGGGGCCGAAATGTGATTGGATCCAATGTGGGAGATATTAATCATGGATGCTCGAAGACTGTTGCATAAACGGCGTTTGTCCCGGCTGTGAAGTGTGGAATTTATTATTTTTTCGTTAAAAAAACATTAAAAGTATTTATGTTGTTATTTAAAGTAACAAAATAATTTATTGTTATTATATTTTCAGGTTTAATATAAGTTAAATCTTGTTTATAAGTATGTTACATCTTCCCCGCACTGTTGGGGAAGATGCCTCTTTCGCGTCGAAAATTTCAACTATTATTTTTTAATAATTAATGGAATTTTTTTCGACGTATTGTTATGTATTTATTAGTTTATTGTATTCTGTTATTTCATTAATTTATGAAATTTTTATTTCACTTTTCTCCTTAAGAGGTGGCATCTTTCCCCACTTTACCTTATAAGGTAGATATTTGTACGTGTGAATTGGTTCATATAATGAAGAGCGATCTTTTAATGATGAATCATTAGTAAAATTAATACATGATTGTACTCGAGCTTATAAAGTTTTCAACTCACTTAACCACACGAATGATAATTCAAGTCGAAGTCATACAATTAACGATATCTATAGCTCTGATGCTATTTCTAGCGCTCGGCTATGTGTAGTAGCGTAGTCGAAGTTAAAACGAAGTGGAGTGCGCGATTCAAAATAGCTGATCCGGTAAAGTACTTATAGATCCGAGACTGAAAGGGAACGAATTTCGACCCTTGTTCCACTTTCACGGGAGGATGAGTTTCCGAACACATTTTAACGGCCGTTGACTTCGCGCAACTATATATATACATGTATGTATAGGTATAAGATTCGAATAGCTCTTGACGCTTCTTAACGCAACTCGTGGGAACGTGTTTGCACGCGTGTAAAAAGTACCCCCTCGACTTACATCCATAATACTTTTATATATATATACACATGAACGCGACTGAATGTACTTTTCTACTTTGCACGATCGACGTACATTTCGAAGAGAAAGTTTCCATTTTATCCGGCCACTTCGCCGCTCAGCTTTTACAACTCTCACGTGGATGGGGAATGCCAAAACAGCGAACGGCTAATAAAAACAAATGACATTATCAGTCGTTCTCTCGTTCTCTATCTCTCTTTACCTAAACTTTAACGCACCCCTCGACACCGCCCACATCCGCAACAAGTAATTTTTTAGCTGAACCTGAGAGAGGATCGATATTCTCTCGCGAAAAAGCGAGAGCTATACGAGAAAACCCTCTCGGTGAGTTTTTTGCCGAAAGAGAGAGAGAGAGAGAAGCTCGCAAGGTGACCCAGTTTTTCGCCCACACGCGGCTTTTCTCTCTCTCTCTCTCTTTCTATCTCTTCAAGTAGGTGTACACGCGGCTTCGATGCGCGCATACGCGCAAGTTTCATCGCGCGGAAGGACTTCAAAGTTCGCGGCTGCGCAAACAGTAGAAGGAACGGAACCGACGCCTGGAGAAGGGGTGGAAAAATTCGCGGCTGCTGTTATACTTTCTTTTTTTTTGCACCGGTCGTGGAAGAAGAAAAGAATTGCGGAGTGAACGAGTGAGAGAAAGAGAGCGAAATGCAAAGTTTCCTCAAAGCAACGTTGCCTTTCTTCCTCTGCGCGCGCTGTTGTAGTCACTGGCTGAGGAAATCGCGTTATTCCAATTAGGCTTTTGCAGAAGCGGTGGAAATAGACCGCTGTATGCTGACTTTTTCGTTGAGGACAGAAGTAGACGATATAGTTTTGCCGTCGTAAGCTTTTAAGGAAATGCGTATATACCGATGAATGTTTGGAGATTCTTGTAGAACGTATTAGTTTCGTAAAATGTTGTGTTTGGTCTAGTACGTATTTGTTTTGCGCTGTAGTGTATATTAGGGGAAGCGCACGGAATGCTCGTGCAAGTTTTCTCATTACCTAGAGTGCGGTTGAACTTGGAAGAGTGGAAAATCAATGATCGCTTTTCACGATCGTTTTTCTTCTTTAAAACATCAAGATTTCTTCGTAAAGCAATATTTTTCTTTATTTTATTTTTTTTTTTAAGTCTGTAAATAATATTTGAAAAGATTATATAATTTGTCAAAAACTTACTTATTATTATTCATTTGAAAAATAAAAGAAAAACTTACGAGATAAAATTACACGAGAGCTCGAAACTTTAACAAAAGTTCTTACATAACTCGAATTCGAAACAACCAAATTAACTTACTTTGAACTTTTCTGTACTTCACATCCCCGAACCTTCACCTCACCTCATCCTACTTTCTTTCTCCAGCCGCACACACACACACACACACACACTAGTAAGTACCCTCACGCGCCATTTCCCAACGCCGTCCATTTCGGCCGGTCGCACATTCTTCATTTCCAGCCCGGCAGCGACGGCGCGGCAGTGACCCTCCGAACTCTCTCGTGCAAGCGCAATGTCACTTCCGGTCGTCTCTCTCCGCCTCTTTCGTCCCTTTTCTCTTATCCTTCGTCTCTTTACTATCTTTTATCCTCTTTTCGGCCGATTCTTTTGGGTTCTTGCGAAAGTTCTTGGCGGTGTGAGGTTCACGTCTCTTGCGACGTGTGTTGGGTTCCGAGATTACGAGGAAAATAATTGCTATGTTTGTGTGTTGTAAGGATAGTGATAATAGAGATAAGCTTAAGTATCTTATATAAAAAAAAAGTTGAAAACGAGGTTGGAAATATCAGATGGTATATAAATATATGTATACATTGTCGTTATACATTTCGTAAATTAAAATGTGTAGAGTAAAAGGAATTGGAGGAAAAAATTAAATGGCTCATTTAAAAAGTTTTTAATTAAACTAGACGTCGTAAATTCGCATCGCGATAAAACGCGGATCACATTGTCGCAATATTACTGCATTATGCGCGGGTTTCGTGCTTATTATATATAACAGAAAAGAACTTTTTCCATTAAACTTTATAAACCCTTGCTCTATATGCATCCCCTTAAAAAAATATCTAACAAAAAAAAAAATTACTAATCATTTAATCAATCTTACATCCACTCTCTTCGTTAATTATCTGCATATATACATACTGCTGTGATCAACCTCTTTCCTTCGATCCCCCCGTAAATTTGACCTATATATTTTAAAAAAAAACTCCCTCATAGAATCTATCTTCATCACGTCTCCTCCTTTTAATAAAATCATCCGTACATATACTATTCTAATTAAATCGCTAGGACGGTCGTCCTTCCCCAATTTCTGCGCTGCAACATTTTTAATACACCGTGCTATAAATCTCTTTCTCCTTCTCTCTCTCTCTATATATACAGACACATACTGTGCGCCAAATCAAGCTTCTTCTATACGCCTGGCAAACAAAATTACCGATCCATTTCCTCATCGTTCTTCACTTTTACGCTTTTTCTCTTACAAATACACACGCACACACGCGTATGGTGTTATTGTCCCGACGGCAGAAAAATCTCTGACGCTGTTCCGGGCGCGACAGAGGGAAAGAGAGGATTTACCAGTATATCGCCGCCTCAGTGCATTGTACCGTCGCTGACTGTACATACACATATACCCGGGGGAAGATTATTTCGATAAGGCGCGAGTCGCGCGCGTATATATATAGGCAGTATGAATAGGACGCATCCCTTTCTCTTCCTTCCGCTGTCTCGTTTACGTCTCTGCTCGCGCGTATACGCGGCGCTGATAAAAAAAGGAAAGAGACAGCAGTCCTCCGCCAAGTTAAATTAAATTAGTTTTTTTCCTGCATTGTTTAGTATTGAGTTGCTACTCGAGTTTTTTAATTCGCGAATTTGTATATATATGTACGTGGAAGTGGAAATTTGCCGCGACCTGAGGGGAGTAAAGTTTTGTTATAATGATTTATACGCGAGAGGATCGCTCGGAACGATTTGCATAACGGAGTGCACAGTAGCAGAGATGTGAGTATGACTGTGGGAATGGTTTTATTAGCGTGCGGACAGAAAGTTCGAGGTGAGCATAATGCATGGACTTTGTTTTGCGAAAAGTTGCGCGCGTGATTAACATCGTCGTATTTTAATTCTGATTCGGTGTGTGCAGCGGTGAGGGAGGGCAAAAGTTTCGTCATTAACCCGGATACTTTGGTTAATCATGGGAGGAGGGGCGTTGCAATAAATAGCTTGCTTTTTCGTGTTTTCAAATAATTTATATTATTGGAAAATAAAAATTTCTGTACAAAAGATTTGGAATAGTGCTGTCAGTAATTATTTGGGAAAATAAAAATTTTTTATACAAAAGATTTCGAATATAGTGTTGTCAGCAACTATTGTTTTATGGAATAAAAGCTTTAGGAAATTGAATTGAAGTGAGCATTATTTTTAGTTGGGTGATAAAAATCTAAAAGCGAACACTTGATTAAAACGTCTGACCTGGAAGATCAAATTTCATTTAATAAAGAATTCAATAAGAATTCCAATATAATCCAAAATTTTTTTTGTTGAAGAAGTCGTAAATTGAACTATTTGAGAATCTCCATTCAGCAAATATAAAAAGTTACATTTTAGTGAAAATCGATTGTTATTGTGAAACTTCGAATTCAGTAATATTTCAAAGTAAGATTACAATGATTCGAAAATTGATTAATTTTCATCATGCTTATATCTAACAATAACAAATAATCACGTAACGTTTTTTGTTTATTTTTCCATCTTTATATGTGACTTGATTACTTTTTTAATTTATAAGTACATTTTTGTGGTTTTTAAAAATAAATATCGATCGAAACGTTACTTCAATAAAATTCGATATACCACACATACTAAAAAAAAATTACACATTCCAAAACATATCTCGACCAAAAAAGCAAGTAAAATTCAATCCACACATATCACTAAGAACGATACTTACCGAACCGAATGCACCCGCAACCTCGTGCATCTCCGAAAAACTTCCCCTGAGCAAATCCTCCATCTTCTCAATACACACACATAAACTCGTACATCTCTCAAGAGCATTCCCGAGAAATATGAATTTTACATTCGCATAATGGAATTGACGCTGGGTAAAGTGGCCTCGACGCGTTTTACTTTTACATCCTACATCCTAGAGCGTCGGAGATCGTTTCCGATTTACTTTTCAGGCACGTCAAAGCAATGCCAAAAGGCGGAGAGGAATTTTCTTCTTTATTTTTTTCCTCGTTTGCTATACGTACGTCGAGCAGTACGGGTGCTTTTTTTTGCCAAGCGTCAGTCCGCAACGCAAACAGTGAAAAAGTCCGCAGGCAGTGGTAGATATACATACGTATCGATGCTCGCGCGTAGAGTGACGAACTGGGTCAGCGATTGATGGAATAGCGAAAACGTCGTTTCTATGGCTGTTGAAGAGGCGCGGGGGATGGCTATGTGTATAACATACCTACCTCTGCAGTTGGTGAAGAACGTGAAAACAGTTTCGTATAACTAGCGCGATGTGTGTGTGTGTACACATCGGCAGACACGTGCGAGCGCATGCTTTTGATGAAAGTTTGGATTTGAAAGTATATTTTAGCAGGTTCTTTGAGAGTACTAGAGCTAATGCATAAAGCATTGGTTCGAATGTATTTTATTTTGTAGTATGGCGATTTTATGTAACAGTGGTATAATTGCCAAGATATTTTCGAAAAATATCCGAGTTTAAAAACATCGTAATGAAATGATCATAATATTATCATTACACCATTTTTAAGATTTATTTGTTATTTTAATTCCTTATCGTAGTATGACTACAGAATACAAAGGATCTCTAAAATATCATTAAACACTTGAGGAGCTCAAATTTATAAACGAAACACTGACAATATTGCCAGTATACCTGACATTTAACAACAGCCGGCGACAGCAATTCCATACCATGCACACTCCCCCCAATTTTAACTCTCCGGGAATTAATTACCCCGTGTCCGAGACTCCCCACATCTCGGACACTGAGTATATATAGATACACCCATACTCGACTACATCCACCCACACTCTCGTCCTCTCTCTCTCCCTCTTTCTCTCTCTAGCAAGCGACAAAGCAGGCGAGCACCGTACATATATCTGTGTTATATTGCGTCGCTCGTCCGGTGAAAGCATGGCAAGAGAGAGAGAGAGAGAGGGAGGGAGATAGAGAGACAATCCTGCAGCGTACATCGGTATAGTGACGGAGACAAAGAAATATATAACATTCACAGCGAGGGCGGAAAAAGGAGCGCATGAAGTTTGGATTAGCGGGAGCGCTGAACAAATCAAGATCAGTGTGTAGAATGGTTCGAGTGCAATTTTTTTTTGGTTTGGAAATATTAAGTTGATTTTTGGGATTAAGGGTCTTTGACGTTGCTGGATTAGCAAAATTTTAAAATATCGGTGAGAGGTTTAAATATGATTTTTTTTCTTTTTGTAGTAATGAAATAACTTATATAGCTTAACGATAAGAGAATGGCTTTTAATATACAAGATAAGATAAGCTATTATAAATTTTATAATGACATTGATTTTTATAAAATGTTATTAAGTTGATAGGATTATATATATATACGCTTTTCGAGATATTACATAAGTATATAGCTATTGTGGTAGATTTTTGTTAGGCTTACAGTGTATAAAGTAAAAATATATGGATAAAAAATTTTGAATTTAAATATTATATGATCGTCACATTAATCTTGAATATTTTATAAAACTTGCTATTGTTTCCACCGAGAGATTCAAGTAACGCACGTTTTAGTTCATAATTTTTATGGTACTTTTTCTCTCACTTCGTAACATTTATAGCCTCTTTGTCCTTTTTTCGGTCAGTGATTCTTGAAACACGTGACGCGAGTTCATGCCATTCCGTCGTTTCTCTTCCATTCTTTCTCTTTTCACTCAGGAAATACCCTCTTATATTGTCCTCCAAGTAAGGGCACACTTAGAAAGGATGCGTACTTAAAGATTAAAAATTAAAATGTGTTTTAAGCTTCCTTCTAAATGAAACCGTAATTCTCATTTCTATTTCTCGCTCATGAAACACTTTGAATCTTTCATACGTTACGAAAGATTTGAAATTTAAATTTTCAGAAGCGAAAATTACTTTCATTTATTTTGATAATTATAAAAATTGACATTATAATATACATATAAGAGTTTTATATTTTAATACATGTCTAACTATTTTTTATATTTTTGTTTCAGGTGAGTATCATTATGAATACCGTTGGTTATAATTCATTCCTGTATCTTTTCGGATTTGTAAGTCAATGCTAATTAATTTTAGAATATCTAAACCTCACAACTGAACTACAACAGTTATTTTTACTTGAAATCATACCTATAACCAAAAAAATCCTTTTTTCTTGCTTGAAAAGTATACCATTACATGCATTATTACTTACTTCTGCTTAATTGCGACCTAAAAAGCCGATATAGTGTCCAGAAATAACGCAGTTGCTAATCACGACCGAACAAAGACCATCTACCAGTAATTCATGCACAACAATAGCCGAAGAAAGACCCCCTTCATCCCGTTGCCTAACAAACGAGATCCTCTGTACACTATAAGCATCGTCAGAGAGCCGTTAAGACGCTAGATACGAAGAAGAGATAAACGCGCGGTACACACAGAGAGAGAGAGAGAGAGAGAGAGAGAGAGAGAGAGAGAGAGAGAGAGAAAGGCGAGAGCGTGAGAGACACATAGACTGAGTGAGTGAACGTGAGGGGGTACATATAAATCGATACAGGCCAGGGCAGCTACAGACAGGCTTAACGTACCGTGCAAAATAAGAGCGAGCAAGCGAGTTTGATAGGGGAGCGGATCCCCTCTGTATATCCTCGGCGTCGTCTCTATACGTTGCGGCATTTTCACTGCTGGGTTCTTCCCCCACTCTCTCGTGTCTATTGCCCCCTTCTCCACTTTCTAGAGGGTGACTGCGACACCCTCGCGTAATCACTAAGCCTGAGAAAGAGAGAGAGAGAGTCGACAGCATCGTCATGTCGGATCGTCCTTTGATTCCGTTCGACTTTCTCGTCGATTTCTCTCGCGAATTGGCCTTTTCTGGGCATTTCGGTTTGTGGGGTAATGAGAAGTTTGCGTTTCGTTGGCTATTCTTATAAGGTTATTTTAACTTTCTTTTTTTGCTTTGGTTTGTCGGAAGAGGGAGAGAGAATAGGTTGAGTGGTTGATAAGATAAGTGATTGGGGGAGAGGTTGTAATGTATTCATGGACGCGGAGTTATCGGGTCGTTCTATCTGACGTTAACTGGGATGAAAATGAAAAGTTGCGTGAGATTTCTTTTTTTGCTGTGACTCAGCAAACATTGTACTCCTGGAACGTGTTTTTTTTTTATTTTAGTGAAAATGTATTCGTTGTACTGCATTGAAAGAGAAACGCTATATAAATTTCCATTCGAGATTGACTTTTGTACGGAAAAATAAATTTAAAGTATACATAGAAAACTGAACGGTTTTTAAAATTTGATACTTTTATTCGTTTCTATTATCTAAAAAGTATCGAAAGCCTGTGATGCTTTTTCAAACCAAGATACCCTTCAATTTTTATTTTCTAACGGATTGTAACTCAAATATCAAATGGCAACAAGCTACGTGATTTTCCACGAAACACTTTAAATTCTTTTTCTCAATTGATGGATAGATTTTATATAAAAGATAACATTGCATCTGGTCACGTAAATCATAGCGTGTAATATAAGAAATTTGTCAGTCCATATATATGTTTATTCCATTATATATCACACAATTCGTATAAAAGTTAGAAAGACATCAATTGTATTGAGTGATCATGTGCAATCTTTGTGGATCTTTTGATAAATGTGCTTTTCTGCCTTTGACATGCACATGAATACATTATGTTGATTTTCATGGAATTCAACTGTAGCGTCAAAATATCTAAAACTGTACCTGAATATACTTATTAAATCGATTTATTGGAAATTTACTCATTAGTTTTCTTAGTTAGGGTATAAAGCCATGCTGAAAGAACATACATAATCAGCTGTAGGGTGTAAAAAATATCACAGCGGATACTTATTTATAGGCTATACACATAATATTATTGCTCATTGGTGCAGAAAGTATTGCAAATCTCATAAATTAAGTTTAGATGAAAATCTATTACAAGATTACATATATATATATGGTTGTCTAAAGTCACGTTTTCATCTAAATTTAAGATTACATATATATATGGTTGTCTAAAGTCACTCTTTCATCTAAATTTAACTACATTTTTCTTGGCACTTATGAAAAGCATAAAAGTATTTCAATAATTTAAAAAATTTATGCATTCTGAATAAAGTATCTATACATCTACAATACTCGTTCCCTGAATCAGTTCAAACAACATTTTTAGACTACAGATTATCGATCTAACAATGACTTTGTATGTACGTTTTTGTTCTATTCAAGTTATTCAAGCATCTTATACTGAATAGAATGCTCTTAATTAGTATGGAGGGCGAAAGTACTCCCCCGGATCATTTTCCAAACGATATACTTCATTGATCGAAGTCCGCTTTGAGAGCTTGTCCCAAGAGGGAGGAAGCTTTTATGTTTGATTATTTTAAAGTTGAACAAAGCCCAAGGATAATATCGGTATTATATAGATGAAATAATATAAGTGCGTAAAGATTTATTGATTTTTGTTCATGACGTTAAAGGCATCAAGTTCATTATTGCAACTTTTTTTAGTATGTTGAACTATAAAATTATTCAACTGTAGTTATGTTTCTGGTTTAGAAGGTTGCTGTAAATTCTCGTCAGAATTCATTGTAACATACGTTACTTTTAAGGTATATAGTAGCAACTTTTCATCTTTTACGACATTGACCAAAGTTTTGTGAGCTTATCGATTCACGTCAAACTGAATATCTCCATGATATCAGAATAACAGCATTGCCATTTATAACCCCTAACATTCAGACTAAAAAAGACACAATCTCATAATCTCATTCGCTACACTTCTATCAACCCTTGCCTTAACCACCATCTGTTACGCAAGCTAACCCTTGTGCAAAATACTAGCAATTAAGCCTCTAAATTGCATCAGGGCAAAAAGAAGTAACCTCGTCTAAAATGTAAATGCGCGAGGGCAGCGCGCGTCGGCTGGTGCGTACAGAGGGAAGGTATCCATGCTCCGCGCTCTAACTGGAAGGGACGCAGCCTTAATTCCTCGGGCACGGATCAAAACGTCATATACCGAGCAAAAGCAGAGCGCGCTGTTGGCGCAGCTTAAAGAGAGAGAGACAGAGAGAGAGAGAGAGAGAGAGAGACAGAGAGAGACAGAGAGAGAGAGAGAGACAGAGAGAGAGAGAGAGACAGAGAGAGAGAGAAGTACGCACCTAGCGGGAAAATTAAAACTAGCAGAGATTAAACGGGTTTCGCAATTATACGGCTCTTTGAGATTTATTTTGCGCGTAGCGCCGACAGGTGTAGTTAGGTTTGAGATTTTTTCTCAAAAGGATACGCGGATTTGGATTTGCTGTGGATTAACTTTCTGCAAAGACGTTTCGATTGGAGTTGAGCTTGATTAAAGTTGATTAAAGGGGGGGATTTAGGATAGAGTTTGGAATTTTAAATAGTTTTTAGTAATTTACGAAAAAGTTGAAGTAACGTAATACAAAGATAACAGTACAGCATTAAATCGTATTAGTAAACAACTGCAATGTTTCTGTGGAAATTCTGTAATTTAAACGTACTAGCATCACTTTAACATTCATACGCTTCAGTTCTTAATTACACGAAACTATTCATAACTTTTTCAAGTCACCCACACAAGCTGTCTGAAGAAAGCACAATTCGAAACCACGCGCCATTGATTTTTTCTGCGTATCAAACTGACACCCGCTCTCCCTTTAATCATGGTTCTCTCTCGTTTCCCCACGTAATAATCGTGCGGCATTTAATTCGGAATTTCATTTCACGTACAAGCATTTGCATTTCATGTGCGAATGTATAAAGAGCCATCAACCTCGAAATGAATTTACGTACCTACCAATCGCAATGAATGCGCGACTTTTCTTTCTCCCCTCTTATGTTCTGGCTACGGCGACTATTATACGTTGTTTACGAGTCGCTACGGGCGTCAATTTTCAACAATAGAATCGTAGGTGTTTCTTTGGACGACAACGGGGAGAGATCTGAGGGGGGACAACGATAAAAGTTTTACAGCGACGTGCTCCTACCTCTTTTTACTTCGGATTGATATGAAACCTGGGATTATGAGAAGTTCGTATCGCTGTGTCGCGGTTGTTTTGTGTCGCTGGAAGAGTAATGTGATGTTTATAATCCCGTGTAAGTAGGGTTACTTCTCCAGTTTTTAAGTAATAAAGCTTTTAAATCTTATTTGATATTTGCTTTAATCATATGGTGCGAGATATTATGAGTGTATGTGCACATACTCTCGTCTAAGGTATTTTAATTTTATGCACAATAATAATCCCAGAATAAGTTGGTTATCTTTCTGTGAACATAGCATTGCTTAATATAACTTATCATTGTTTTTTGTTGCCAAACAAAAGCAATATGTAATACACGGAGAGAAATAATATAATAAATATAAATATAATTTGTAATAAAAATTACTATGTTATGTAAGAAAAGTGGGAGATACCCAAATTATGGAGAGTTTTATTATGATTATAACAAATATTACTATAAGCATAATAATATTGGCGAGCCGAAGGCGTGGGTAATAAACATGCGATCTGAGGCATTCTTTGTTTGCTCCCGTAGAGTAAAAGTGGTACTTTTGGCCCGCTAGACAAAATCGAAATAAAACTATATCTCTCAAGAAAAATTGCTGTTACATAGTAAAAATTTTTATAATAATATAAAAACATTCATTACATTAAGTTAGAACTATTATTACGCATGTTATAAATTTTATCATTGAAAATAATATCTTCTCAATATTATTAGTAAATGATTTTCAATAAATTAATAAATAAATACAAGTTTTGCATATGTATTTTTAATCTACGGAATAAAATATATTTTTTCTAATACGTATATTAAAAAATAGTTGATGTTTGTTTATTTCGTGGTTTGTATCTGTAATACCAACAGCGCAGGTTCTAACAGGATAATAGTTCGTGTTTGGCAGTGCGTTAGTAGTCTTGCGGTAAACACACTCGATTGTCGTCCGGACAACTCAAGTTCCGAATCCTGGTCAGTGCGTTTTTTTTTCAAAAGCGATCAAAATAATATTTAAATGTTAGGGTTAGTATAGGTAGGAAAAATGCGAACATATGACAATTACGCTGAAATATGTGAATACTACATAATAACATAAACAAAAAGCTAAGCGGTGACATTCTACGAATATAACTGAAATCCTCTTCCATTATACTAGTATTAAATTAATCTATATTTTTTCAAACTTATATTTGAAATATAGTAAAATATTTTATCGTATATAATAAAAATTGCTATATTTAATAGCAAAGATAATTATGTATAAATTTTAGTATGTTACATAATAAAAATTATTATTCGGCTGATATATCATACTTCTCCTACACAATATAGTAATTTTTGTTATAGATTATTTTAGTATTTATTGTATTATTTTTCTCCGTGTAAACAGGGCTAAAACATTAATTCGAAATTCCGTGTAATGTTAATTAACATTACTCGTATTGAATGGTTTTCTTTCCATCAAAATTAACGATCATGAGTCAGTGAACAGCCGACCAATCATTTTACATTACTGTTTTCGATTGACGTACATTGCTAGCTGTATTTATCGTTCTATTTTTGTGTTTAAACAGTACTAACCTGTTAGTGCTTATATAAAAAGTAAAGGTTACTCTTGATTATACTTTTATAAATTTTTTATGTGAACTATTATTTACTTAGATTAATATTGTAAAGCTTTCCATGTGTTAAATAGTGCGTTTTTAAGAATTAAGATTGCGGTAAAGTATTTGAAATTATTTTATTAGTTTTATGAAGCAATCTTCTGAATTTATAGAATTTAATGAATGTTTTAACGAACGATGAGGCGTATAGTTTAATGCTGAAATTATAATACTCTTAATTCATGTAAAAATATTCAATGTGATTTGACGTCGATGAAAGCGAATTGGATGTATCTTCAAAAGAATAAATGCATGTTAAATTAAAATATTAGTTATTGAAACGAGCAATAACCATTCAGATTTATTTTATCACAGAGTTGCAATATTAAATTATTTGTGCTAAAATTAATTAAATTACCCATATTATTCACATTATTCACAAAAGCCCGTTTGTTT
The DNA here is from genome assembly GCA_035583055.1 of Torymus tubicola. Taxonomy (NCBI): domain Eukaryota; kingdom Metazoa; phylum Arthropoda; class Insecta; order Hymenoptera; family Torymidae; genus Torymus; species Torymus tubicola. The sequence goes on from JAWWEQ010000001.1 coordinate 32,695,569, forward strand.
TTTAGTCGTTCATTAAATGCAAAAAATCATTGTTGTTAAAACTTTTATCTATACATTTTATTTTTTTTTAAATTATTTATTTCATAAAATTTAACATTTAGTAAATCATTTAAAAGAAGTATCTCTGAAATATATTAAAAATTAATTATTAAAAGAACAATTACAAAAATATCTTCTCCTTTAACTTTATTGTAAACAGAAGTATTTTAAATTTAAATAAAAAAAAATAATCATTAAAAATGTAAGCTTGGTGATCAAGCTATTAAAAGAAAGAATTTTAATCCAGGATAATTACAAGTTATTTAAAAGCTTAATCAAAGTGAGGTCTAAGTAGATCATGTCACCCTCTCGTCAGACAGATGTCGAGGAAGATAAGGCAAGGACCTTTCGTTTCCCGCTTCCTGTTTACCTAGTATTTTCGTCTAAACACAGAGGTTTCTTTGTTTCAATCTTACTTTACTGCCTTTATTTTAGTAGTAACGACGCTTAAAATTGTTTTCTTTGGTTTTCTTCCTCTTGTCTTCTTTATGTCACATCTTGTTTTGTTCCTTTTTTTCCAACAATACAACTGGTTCACCTTCATCGATACATCTTCCTTATTTGTTGCGTTTCTCTTCATATACGAAACGTCTCATTTCTTTTTCTTTTCTTGAAATCAGTTCAACATTGTAAAAAAAAATACTTTTCTTGATTGATGAAATGAGTAATTAGCATGAAATTTAATTTTTGAAACATTGTTTGCTAACGTACAATTACAAGTGATTTCCACTGAATCCTTATTGACTAAAATAAGCCTATATACCAGAAATCAATCTTATCTTTCGAGAAACTATAGCTTATAGTTGGTATATTTATCCTTCTCCATATCTCTCGGGCTCACTCGAACCACTCGAAGCCCGCTTTCTCAAGCACATCCAATAACCGTCCTGAGCGGCTATATGATCTTCAACTTCCTTCTGACTTGGTGGTGGTGCGTCAAGTGGCATTAGTCTCTCAGCCTTCTAATCCAGAAGAATACACATACATATAGATACAATGACCGCGGTTTAATGAACAATCCAATCTCTCGTATGCTTCAGTTGATGAATGGCCACGTCGGGACTTCGGTTCGTCTCCGGACTCGTACATGTTTAATGAGCGGAAAAAGTAGATGCTTTGTGACTTGGGACAGGAGGTGTGTTGCCTGGGGGATACAAGGATTTTCGGACGATCGTTGGGATGTGATAGACGAGAGTGACGGAATTGGGGGGAAATTTTAGTGGATTGGATTAGGTGCTTGGGAGATTAATAAAGTTAGAAATATCATTACGAGGTTGGCTTATGAATTGTCATATCAGAATAGAAGTAATACTTACTGCAGATATCGATTAGTTTCCCCTTAGTGTTTTGTATATACATACCTTTGATTCTTCTCTTAATCTTGTGGATGATCGAATTGAAACTGAGCGATATCAAAAGAAGAGTGGTCAGCATTCTGAAGATTACGCGCTGAAACAAATTGCTTCGACAATTTCTGTATTAAAAGTATAAGAAATTACTGTAGATGGAGGAAATTTTCTTAAAATATTTCGGTGAAGTTCTTTTACACTACAAAATCTTGTAGCAATTTTTATTTACTGTAAACTGATGATATCAAGTTTTATAAAGAGTGTGATCGCACTAGTTTCTTGTTCTGTACAGGTTTTAGAGGCATCACGAAAAAACACAGTAATTTTATCTAACCCATTTACAGCTCTAGCTATATATCTCTTTTAATACAACACTAAAGTGAATGTATACGAGTGAATCTCTTATTTACCATTCGTGAATGTAAATTCTTACATCTTACGCAACTCTCAAAATTGTTAAAAAATTTAATACAAGCTAGTACAACCAGCGAATACTGCAGAGCAAGTCAGCGCCAAAACTACGTCATTCAATCGCAAATGCATTATCCACTTAGATTATCGATTCAATAAATCACCGCAATAATCCAACGAGCGCTGAGCGAACTTACAAGTTCACGCGTGCTTCAAAAATATTTACGGCTAGGAATAACTCTTTTGCTGGTGTAGGCGTTTTCGTATAAATTATCGTCCGATTACCGCGGCAACTTGGCTGCTGCACGCACGTCTAACGTGAATATACTAGCGGAGCGCGGTGTACCAACTTTTGATTTATACTGTGCGCGTGCGGCGAACGCACGCTTTTAAACGACGATGTCGCCTGTGTTCCCTCATTCTAACGTTCGCGGGATATTGTTTCTTGGATGACTAGTGTAGTGCGCTTGTATGTTGGCAAGGATGTCGTCTGCTAAGTGATTATACATGAAAATAAAAAACGTACAAGGTCGAGTTTGAGAGTGTTATAGTTTGAGTTTTTTTTTATGATATATGATATGTATAATCAGTTATTGGGTGATGAGGATTTGAGCAGTGAAGATAATATTCGAAAAGGTAAGTCATAAGTTTTATGTTGATTATCATGTACTGTAAAACATCATCGTTACATATATGTTTAAAAGTTAAAAATTTAATGGATTAGTTTTTAATGGAAATTAAAAATAATTGATAAAAATAATATAATTAAGAATGAATGCACAAATATTTATAGATCGTATTATTTATAACACTCGTGTTATTGAAGTTTTTACTAGTATAATATTATTTAATTGATTTCAATTACATCAGATTATCATATATTTTATTTTATCATGTAGTTTGATGTTTTAATTCGTATCCAATTACTTAGAATATAAATACGAGCGCATAAAATTATTAATTTTCTTTACACTTCTATAACAAATTGTTAATGTTCTGGTCTGGGTACACTTACACCATTCTAAAAAAAATAACGTCGATAAACCATCAGTCCGAGAAACCGTAGTGTTTCGATCGTATAATTCTTGATATCAAGAGTCATAACCTTTTATTGTGAAGCTAGCAACGAACCGTTAATAATGTGACGTATATAATGATAATTATATTCAGACGATTAACTTCCCCACTCAAATTTAACGTCCTATAATAAAACAATCGGATATATATCGAGAGGAAAATTGCAGTAGACTTTTGAACAGCGTTAGACGCAGTTGGTAGGAAACATGCAACGCTTTGGGATTTCGAAATTCTCACTTATTGCAGTAAGTTTGAACTCATTCTGTCGTGTACATTGCGAATAATGGTTATAATATTAATTTATTAAATATATAAAGTATTTTTAAAAATTCAATAATTTATGAATGTATAATTATCGACACCAATAGAAGTTGTTAGGCAAATAAAATTTTTGAGTACACCTGTGAAATTAGGCAATCAGTATATTATTTATACAAAATTTTACTTTTATTAGGCCTTAGTCATCATAGCAGGAAGCAATGCTGCGCCACGACAAGACCCGACCGAAATACTATTAAAAGAAATTTTGAAAGTGGTGTCTAAAATTGAAAAACACTTCGAGTCACCTTTTATTATTACCCAAATAGTAAGTATAGAATTTTATTTTATTTATTTGTCATATTATATTAATATTTTGTGTTGTTAAAGAACGAGATAATTCTGTTTAAAAAAAAAAAAACTTAAAATCAAAATATTTCAGCTTAAATGTATGTGAATTTATGTGCAGGTTTAATTTTTTATTTTTTATTATCAATTTCTCTAAATATGTTTTACTGACTAACACGCTAGTACATTTCGATACTTCTGTGTAAAAATGATTTTATCTTCATGGGGATGTTTGTGTCAGAGCGAAGCGTGGGTGAAAAGATCGTATGAGCTTAAAATTACTTTCTCGCTTGTGTAACGAACGGTATCTTTTGACCCAATGCTTAATTTAATGCATGCTTTTTATTCAAGCGTATGTGAAATTGAACTTTGTCTATGGAGTATATATTTCGTTGCCTGATTTCATTATTATTATTTGGATACTTTTTAAGACATCTACGTATGTTTTCAGGGCAAATTTCTATGAATTCTGGCGTACTTAAGAATGGAAATTCAATTTTAACAGAGTAAGAACGATAGCGCCCAATTGAAATTGTCTGTCTTTGTTACTCTCACAAAGTTAGATATGCCATTCTGTTATTCTTAAGTATACCAGACCACATTTAAAAGTGATAGTACTCTTTTATTATAGACGAATCGTAAATTGGTATAGATTTTAATTTTATTATTATTAATTTGACATCGAAATTATCATTTCAATGCAACAAGATCATCATCTTTTAGTTATTCATTCATTTTTAACATATGCTGCATACTCACAACTATATTGCAAATTTATTCTGACCAAATTCACTTCCCCTAATGTTACAAAAAATTTTCAGGACCCGCACGGTGAATCGCAAAGTCGTCGCGCTGCGACCGTTGCGCTTGAGACGGATGACGCTGCATCAAGTGGAAAACAGAGCGAGGAGGAACCAAAGCAGATTGCAGTGAGTGCTGAAGGCTCAGATCAAAATAAGGCCGCATCTGATGATAATAAATCAGTTGCAAAAGAAGAAGGGGAGACAGCCAAGGCCCAAATAGTTCGACAAACTGACCAAGCGTCTACGACCAAGCCTCAAGTAAGTGTTGTATTTAAGCCAACAAAAGAATTGACGATTAGCTGATTTGGCACTGTTTGTATAGGTGGTGCTGTCTCACGATAAGTCTGATGTGAAAGTTGTAAAGCGCCAACGTAGAGTATCGGCTCTCAAGGAAAGACATAGGCTGAGAGATGAAGAAAGGAAACAGTTCATTGAGGATCTCAAGGAAGTGCTGAGAAACCGAGGGAAGAAACAGCAACAGACAAGAAAGTCTGCAAGCGATTTTAGTGAAGATGAGTAGGATCAATGTGAAAGAAATGTAGGGAGGTATGCCAGTTAAAGTAGAAGTGCTGATAATTGTGTGGATTGCATTTGTGAAATGAAACAGAAATATTTTATTAAATAAACAGTATATTCATAACAAATATTTTTTGTTCTTTTCTTCCTGCTTAGGATTAATATATATAACTTGTATTTTTATTGATACCCGCAAAGAATTCTATTCTCTTTTTCTAAACTACTATCTTACTTTAAATCATCATAGAAAAATTGTTTTAAAAGAAAATTTAAAATGGAATGATACTATGACTTTTATATAACATTTTCAAATATGAATTTTTTATTATAAATTTGAAAAAAATGCCGGTGGTCATCATAATGTAAAGTATTTATAAAAATTGCGTATACTTAATGCAATGTAGAAGAGAAAGAACGGATTGAACACGGAGAGGAACGTTTATCTACATATTGCATAAATTTTTCCCAAAAATTTCTATATTCTTGCTCAATTGAGAGACAAACTTGCATTATTTTTTTAATTGCTTATACTAATAAATTTAAGGTACATTATGAAACTAGTACGAAAAATAATTTGTTTTATCTGAAAATAAAGGCGGTGATCGGGAATCCAATTTCGGCAAAAGTTGCACTTTTACCGCTTCGCTCCCTGTTACATGTGTCTACATATGCTACACCTTGATCAGTTGACGACGTGATTTTTACTATACTGACTATAAAAAATTGTTAAATACATACTAAATAATCTCTATTATACACGTGGTTCCGCATTGTTGCATCCGTAAAAAAGGCAAAAAATGCTAAAATTGTCAACTTTGACTATGACACAGTTTCAAAACATTAACTTTAAAAATCAGCCTTATAAATTTTTACTAGGGGTATATCATACTAAATTTCCTTATCTTTCATTGACAGGTGTATATACTGTGTATTAAAATCGCATGCTCTTACATCATTTATATGCACGTGGTGGGCGTGTTTGCCCAGAATTTCCTTTAGTCGAGTGCCAATGCTGTAAAAATAGTTCAAGGTCATATGGGAGGCAATTAAACATAGCTAATTTATTAAAGCCGCTTATAGTTTTTATCTTACAACACGAATAATCATATAATATAGCTTTTCTGAATTTTACACTGTACGAAACATTTTATACTTTTAAATATGACAAAGAATTCAACATCGATTATTAACTAGACACGAACTAACAATACACGAAACCCTTAAAAGATTATCCAGAGGTAATCCCATTATTCAAGAGTCTGCTAGAGCACTGATAATAATTCACGTGGACAAGTAAAGTCCTCTCGGGAAAAGTTTCATCAGCAGCGGATACAGTCGTCATTGAATTCTTTGGCACCATCTCTCTCTCTCCCTCTTTTTTTTGCTTCCCATCGACATTCGCACGCTTTTTCGCACAAAGGGAAAAGAGGATGCTGCAAAAACAATGGCCGAGAGAATGGAGAATTAGAGAGGCATACGCAAAAGCGCGCGGCTGGCCGGAAGGTATAGGGAAGAGGAAGGAAATTTCCAGCCCACGAGCGCACTCTAGCGTCGAAACGAATTAGAAGCTCGAATGGTTGCTAAAGATATATATATATATAGAGAGAGAGAGTGCGAATTATTCAGCGAAGTGCGTGCACGCATAAGCGCGTGCACGTGCGTCCGACTGATAAAACGCGAATCATCGCGCCGTGTCGCCTCATTACGGTAGCGTAAATCCGATTGTAAATGGTCCACGGCGAATGTATCTTCTCACCCGAGGAGAGAGAGGAATGGAGAGCTTGAATAGAGGATAGAATCTCGCGAGAGAGAGAGAGAGAGAGGGGCTGAGTCGGAGAATTAATTTAATGGGTCATTATCATTTTACATAATGGTGGAAAGTAGGGTAATTTATAGGATGGGATTGTTATTAATTGCAGATGCATAAATGGTGAATGCTTATTATAGTGGGCTCGAAATAAATGAATCTATGATATAAAGGCCATATGTTGCATTGAATGCGATATCACATAGAGTATTGATATTTAGATGAGCTGATCTGGTTGAAAATTTACATCAAGATTGAGTATCGATTGTAATTCTGATGTAGTATAATGCACATATAATGACATCGTTTACGAACCATCCTGTTACCTTATGATGAATTTCAATCAGCTCAGTTGATCGATAATATCAGTTGTAGGCCGATTTTCGTAATTCACTAATAATATCAGATATTATTTTGAAAAATCATCAATTCTTTTCAAAACTTCATAACAATCTATGTACAAATTATACTTTCTCAACTATAACTCATTAAAGAAATAACCCGTATTACCAATCTTATTATTCAACCAATAACATAAACGAAATCTTCGGACATTCTTTCCGATCCCCACCAAATTACATCCCAGCCATTTCCTTATTAACGAAAACAAATAAACATACACCCGCACAATCTCAACATCCTCATCCCACCCTTGTGCTTGCCCTAAAAACATTACGAACTTTTTATCCTCCCTCACCCATCCCTCTCTCGAAATTCTTCCATACCCTCGATCGTCACTGCCTTCGCGCGGTCCAATACGAGTCCCCTCGTAAAAGAAAATTTATCCGCGTGCTCGCGTGCGATGAGCTTGTGCCACACCATCTCCTTTTTCTTCGTTCCCCGTAATAAAGCTCTCCCCCCGTGCCAGGCGTCTCAGAATTTCCGCAACTTTTTATCTCTCTTGCCGTCCATTCGATTCAATGAGACCTCCTTCCTCTGGGGTTGCCGTAAAACCCGATTACCCAGATACAGAGTGAACCCTGTGCGTATAATACTACAAGCGTGTGTATGTGTGTGTAGAGACAGAGGGATGACTAAGTGACCATTGTGACGTTTTGACTTTCAGGGTGACAGTGCTGGGCGTCCTCCTAGGCGTACTGGAATGGGACCGGAGCATCCAGTGCGTTCTGCTGCTCTGGGAGTACATCCTCGGCTACCTCGCCATCTTCGTCACCTCGATGGCCGTCGAGTTTGCAATGTGCTTGCTCGCGACGCGTGGCAGTATACTCGACACGACGGCGCGCGCGCCAATGCAGTACCTGCTCTACATACGGCTCTGTGAGTATATTGTCATTATTGATCGATGCGATTGATTGATTGATTGGTTGGCTCTTGGGTGGCTGCTGGGTGAGGCAATGCGTGTGAGCGCCTGATTAGGGGCAATGGGAGACAAATTTTAATGGATTGGTGCAAGCGCGTTGCTTCGGTCAAGGAATGGGTGATTGAACGCGGCTTTAGTTTAAGATAACAAATATGATTTTTGGTGAGAATGGTTTCAAGCAATGTGCTAACGACAAGACGACTTGTAATTTTTCAAATATAACATTCAATTACATATGCGAATAATAATGTTTTGATATCTTTCATAAACTAAAATTTTATTGTCAACTCTTAATCAGAAATCGGTTTAATAAGTCTGTCGCCAATAAAAATACAATGTTGTTTACCAGTAAAAGTATAGTATGATAGCTAGACTCCATGAAAATTCGCATTGAACTTATCGTTTACAAATAAAAAAAAATTCAATTTCACTTTTGATTATTATAAATTGTAAGTATATCAACATTGTTGACGCTGAAATTTGTTAGAACGATATATATGAGTTTACGTCGCTCCGTTGTTTACTTTACCCTTATACCAGGAGTCTCATTAAAATTGATAGCAGGAGTTAATGGTCTCTTTATTAATTACAGTCGTAACACTTTATGGCTGTAATCTGATTTTATAAAGTTGCTATACATAATGCATGGCTTTAACGTGACGGCTATAGCCTGCTCATCTCAGCAGCTTATTTTAAAGAGGTGATACGAGATAATTCATTTAACCGTACTAATTAGTTTTACGAACGTTGTAGTCAGTCATTTGCTCCGTCGATAATATAGTATGGAAATGTTGTTTAAAAGAAATTTTTTTCAAAAATACTGCAAAATTATCATGTAAAAAACTAATTTATTTATTTTATGCCAATATACGCGATTGAAAAATCTTGTGTTTTGTGTAGTTTTACAAACAATTATAAGTATAAATCGTGTGAACAATAAAAACACAAAATGTGTGTTATAACTTCATTCACTTTACAATATTTATCCTACACAAATGTTGTGTACTTTGTTTCTAATGATTTCAACAGTGAACATTCCCTTTATTAAAATTGATGGCTATTTTATTTTGCGGTTTATTCGCAATCTGATTGGTCGGAAGCGTTGTCGTGCTGTAACTATGTGTATGACAACGTTATGTTATTTGTTTATTTCTCTATTTTGGAATTTACACACAAATCACGGAGTATCTCCGCGCGCGTAAAACCTACCAGAACTATTTTTCATATTACAAAAAAAGACCAAAAAAACCTTTTATTTAAATTTTTCCTCATAATTCAAAATTCGTATGCCCAACAATGCCACAACAATTATTCACGGCATATTAACAAAGGAAAGTCTCCTCCTTTCAAAGACGTCTGTCAACGTAGCAGTATACCACACCCTTCGGTCATTAATCGTACTCGCATCATCCCACATCGACTCATAAATCCCGCGAAATCGCAATAACCTATATATCGCGTTCTCTATCCTTCCTCCCCTCCCCTTATATCCAAAAATATTCACCGAGAAAAAATCGTTTCCCCTCCGTATATACGAGGGACAACAGCCACAGCATGCGTCCACCTTAATCGCTGTGATTCCCCAGCTAGCATCGTTTTACGATGCCGCTCTACTCCTCCCCCAACGCTCGTTTGTTTCCCTTTTTTTTATGCCGCTGCCTTTTTCTCGGTCGCTGTTGCGGCGGCGGCGGCGACTGCTGTGGCGCAGTTCAGATATATATATATATATAGATTTTTCGTGGCTATAGCCTGAATTATTAAAGAATTTTTTTCTTCTTCACCCCAACGGCGAGACTACGATATATCGAGGGGGTTGTTTTATTAAAACTCACTTGAGCGCGCGAAAATTAAACATTAATTTTTTAAAGTCAGGTCTGTGTGCTACTTTCACAAGCTATGGATAAGAGCGTTTTATTAAAGCGGTTATTTGCTGCTACAAAATATTTTAATAACTTTAGAGAGGAAAAAAGGAAAAAATATATTCGAAGAGCCTGCAATAAGCATGCAAACGTATCCTGTACCCCCACGTGTGTGCACATCGATCGAGTTCATCAGTGTTCTACCGTACCTGGGAATCCAACCGTGAGCATAGAAAGCGAGAGAGAGGAAAAAAACTCCCTCGTCGCAATAATTTTTTACAAGCAGATAGCGCCACGGTGCGCTCGTAAAAATATGTGTCGGTCCTCGCGTACTCGAGTCGTAAAGCGAGCAATCGCGAGTCACGTCATTACGCATTTTTATATTCCTTCATTTATTTACTCGCGGTTGTTGCGCAAGCACGGCGCATAAGAGAGCCCGAAAATAAAACTATATTCGTTGCAATCGTATATAAAAGCGGGGACTTTTGTCATGCGAGCAATATGTTTTAATTGAACGATGTGTTTTCGAGGGTTTTAGAAAGCGACGTATGTATCGGTGTGCATTTGCGTGTTCGTTCAAGTGATAATGTTAGTTATTGTAGCTGTACGTACATACGTCGTATTTATTTGTGATACGAGTCGTTCAATTGGTATTAATTATTTACTGAACTGAATATAGGTTTGCTCAATTTTATTGTGCTATATGCTAAGCAGAAGAAGTGAAATGAAAATAATATACTATCTAAAAACACTTATAAATTAGTATTTATTAAATATATATATATATATATATGGTATTTTCCATTACAAAAATTCAAGAATTTACTGTCAACCATACAAAATTCTTTATATCAACAACAGCAAAATTTCTGGCCTCATTCCAATTTCATATCTCTTCCTTCAAAAATATCAAAACTTCCAAAATACGTATATATACTATACAACTGATCTATATCAAAGCTCTATGCGACAACTCTTTGCACGATGCGGTTTCCGCATGAGGAGTTAGCTTCATCTGTACCCCTCTTCCCTCCTGAACCACGAAGTCCCGAAAGTGCAATGACAAGATATCTCGTGCGCACTGGGGGTAAACTTAGACGTCGACTCGGGTGTCGAGAAGAAGAGCAAGAGAGATGTACACGCTGCTTTGACATTCGATAATTCCACACCCGCGCAGATGTACGAATTCAAACGGTTCTAGAACTGTATCGTGGAGTAATGATAGCGTCGGTGTGGAGTTGACAGCTTCACATCAATCTTTGGCGTCGGAGGGTCGAAAGAGTGTACGTTTTATTGAATTTCGTACTGTTCAGGTGTAGCTGTGTTTATTTTATTTTATTAGACTAGTCACTTCTTTCTTCGGCTTGAATTTTTTGTTATACAAAATTAAATTTTAAGTCAATAATACTATTTATAACTAATATCTTTAGTTTCAATGTTTCATCATTTTAAATTTTGTTGATTTCATTTGGATCAATCAGTTCAGACCTTAAGCAAAAAAGCTAATTTCACCGTCGACCAATCAGGAGTTCTATTTAAACGGACTTGACTAATCGCAAAAGTTTTATTTTGGCATCATTTTTTTAAGAGAGATAAGCCACTACAATCTACTTTTAACGTTATAAATTGTACAGAATAATTGAAAACATTTACGTACCAGAGATATAACAGACAACTACAGCTGAAAATACTATAGTATATATAAGCTTGACGTATGCTGTATAAGATAAGTTTGAATTTGTCGAAACAACTGTACACGTTTTCTCTGCCCTCATGTAAATTTCGGCGTTACGACACGCGGCCTCTTAACTCACCCACTAAAACAGTCTATAAACAAGCGCGCACGGCCGTATACAGGACACGCTAAAACAGCAAGGCTAACAAGCCGCGCGCGCGAGAGCGCCGAGCAACTTTGGAATCGCGAATTTTGATCGGAGTTTACTACCGAAGATAAAGCCAAGTCTCTATATAGTTTGTTTCCGTTAGCCGAATCGCGAAATTTTAGCAACTAAGGGGTGGAGCAGGTTAGGCGAGCTAACGATGTGTCATGCCTTATAAATTTTCTTTTGAATTGCCAAGGGAACAAAGATTTTGTTGAAGGCACAGGAAAATGTTACATTGCATTAGACATTTATTAGATTTTATGGAGGTGCTTGATGTAACGAAAAGGGCAAGCTTTAATTTTGAACAAATCATAGTTTTCAAAGAATAATGAATAAGATAAAATCGCCTTTAAAATATTCAAAACCACAGTAACAGCACCTTCATTAAATTCGCATATCAAAAGCCCATAGAGCCTTGCACCCCTCTATTACCCTTATTTCTAACTCTGAAAATTCAATTCGAAAACCTCCAGTACACCACCCTCTCGCGACGTCTCATTACCTTTAATTCATTCAGGACGACAACCCCGGAAACGAAAAAAGAAAAAACCCTCCGCCCTTTTACCATATACTAACACCTTGCACTCTATCCTACGGCGACTCATAAAGCGCAACGTTGCGTAAGTAGCGCCTGCCGACAGCCGCATGTGCCTGCGGTAATAAATGCGACAGCAGATCCCACACGTATACATATATGTACACGCGAGGCTTTCATACTTTAATTATCACCGTCTCGGCCGGAAGCCTCGAGGGGTAGGAGGCGATGCAATTATCACGTGGTGTCCATTGTCATAGCACAGCAGTAGCTGTAGTAGTAGTAGTGGCTATGGGCAATTGTAATTAACGTTGGGTAATGTCATCAGGGGTGTGGGGAATTTTTATTTGGTAGATTTCGACGGGGCGTGTTGGTAATGAGTAGCGTTAATTGAAGTGGTAGGGCTTAGGGCTTGAGTGCGAAGTAGTTTTCGAGGTAGTCTTGATCGAATTTCCTCGGGTTACGGGTAGGGATCTGCGCAAAGTTCTTTATTATATGTTTGATGGTTGTAAGGTGGGGAAGAGCAAGTGCGGCTTGAATAATTAAAGTTCTAGTTCGATTGTTCCAATTATTAGTTTATGACGTTCATTTGGAGTAATGGCTCGTTGGAAAAGAATAGAAAAATCAATGGAATAATACGCTAATTGCATTCGAGTTATGTTATAGCTCTCGTTTCTCTTATTTCCTGTGTATCGATTGATTGAACATTGAGTGACGTGCTTTCATAAGCAAGAAAACATTTTCCTATAAAATCGAGAATACAATCATATTAACTAGAATTAGAAATTAATTAACGAATATATTAAAAAATTTCTATTTCTTTTTGATCAACTAAACTTTTGTACACTTAATCAGCCTACATTAAACGTAGTCCTGACAATTAATTATCACGAAACGAATCTTCTTTCACTCGTAAAAACCATCATCAACAACTCACTCAACCCCTCGCTTTTATTCCCTGTTTCGTCTATTCACGAATTCCGGGCATCAATTCGCATCGTACCTAATCAGCGCTCTGCGATAATCTCTCCCCAATCGCTTACACACGCGCGCGCGCGTATACACGTACATGCATATATATATACTCTTCGGCGAATCGACGCTTCTATATCCTTCCCGAAACTTCAGACGCCCGGGGTTGCGCGCAATTACGTGGATGCTCCGCGAATTATTAATAAAATTCGTGATTCGTATAGAGCCTCCGCGTTCCCTCTGTAATAATGCCAAGTTTTCGCGCCTGTTTTCCCGATAGTTGCGAAATGCGAGGTTGTAGACCTGGTGTAATGGTTCGGGACAAGTATAGGGCGTAGGGTGGATGTAAATGGAAATATTTGGGAGATTTTTGAGATAATTAGAAGCTTTCATATTGATTTCAATTAGTGGTGTTATGCGGTACGGTAAAATTCGGGGAACGGGTGTGTTACGTTACGTGATAATGAATAAACTGTTTGCTAATTTAATTATACTTTGTTAAGGGGATTCGTAGATTGCACGTGCACTACAGCAAAGGTTTTGTAATATTCTACTGGCTCCTTTCCGACTGATTGGAAATTATCCTATATCTATCCGGTTCATAAAAGTGGCGATAAACACAATGTGCAAAATTACCGCCCTATTTCAGTTGCTTGCCAAAAATTTTAGATGCCTTCATTACTACAAAATCGTTGAGCAACAACACGGATTTATTAAGGGTCGCTCCACACTCACGAATCTTCTCATATTTAATGATTTTTTATCCGAAGCACTAGCAAATCACTGTCAAGTTGATGCTATATATGCCGATATTTCCAAGGCCTTTGACACTGTAAATCACAAGTGCCTTTTATCTAAACAGTGACACTCTCTATGCATTACTATTATCTTACTTATCTGACCGCACGCAAGCTGTTCGCATCAACGATAGTATTTCTGAAGTTATTCCTGTTCTGTCCGGCGTACCCCAGGGCTCTCACTTAGGGCCTTTACTTTTCTGTTTATATGTCAATGACCTAATCTCTTGTCTTTTTTTCTCTCGAGTTTTATTTTATGCAGATGACGTCAAATTATTTTCTGTAGTTCGTTCCTTTGAAGATACGTTCCGATTACAATCTGATTTTTCATTATTAAAAGATTGATCAAAAGAAAATGGTTTCACTTTTAAATCTTAAAAAGTGTAACGTTATAACATTTCATACTGCTGTATCCCCAACCCTCTCTTGTTTAACTACCATACTGATGACTGCAACCTTGAGCTAGTGTCATCAGAGATTTCGGTGTCTACTTCGATTCATCGATTTCATTTGTCAATCGTATAGATCACGTCATTTCCAAATCTTCCAAACTTATTGGCTTTATAAAACGCTCTACATCTGATTTTTCAAATCCTGCATCCATTATACATTTAAAACTAACAGATCTATAAGTCGTTTTGATCATGACTATCTGCCTTCAGGATCAGATTTTGGCATCCCAACAACTAATAGTTTACACTATTATTATGATTGTCTTGTGACATTTAAAATTGTTAATAACCTATTGCCCTTTGAAGAGTTATCTAATTTATTTATATCGCGTCATCTCTCTTACACTCTTCGCAATGTCAGACCTCTTATGGAAAATACTTGCTCATCAACATTTGGTTTTTATTCTACTTTTAATCGTCTAAAAAGATCGTGGAATCTGCTACCATCTCGTATTACTCATTTAAATGTTTTGTCATCATTTAAATCGGCATTGGGTTCCCTTGTTTTTAAGTATTAATTTCTTGAATGTGCTTTACTTTTGCGAAAGTATTTTTGTATAAAGGGCTTTTAGTCCGTATAAATAAAATAAATAAATAAATAAATAAATAAAGATGTTCGATGTATAAAGAATATCTTAAATTCGAGTAAAAACGAGAACAAAATTATACTATCCCAATAGTTCGTTACATCTTAACTAAAAAGTACTGTTTCGAATCTATATCTATATTCTGTGAAAATACGAGCAATTCGCGACTAGCCATCAGCACTTGCTCCTAAACCCACCAACCTCCGGCGGAAATACAATTTTTTTTCCATCGCAACCCACTTTCATTCCCACGGCCTAAACTGCACTTGCGCGGTCGCCACAAAACCATATTTCCACTTCATAGTCCGTAACTCGTTTCTCTCTCTCTTACTCGACTCGGTATTTTAATTTCAGTCTATCGCCGGCTTTTCTCGTCGCCGAATAGTCGCTTACTAAAAACGACGGGGTAACGATTCTAGCAGGGCGAGAGCTCGTAAAATTTTCTAAAACCAATTCCACGGCAATTACACACGCGCGCGCGGGCGCGAGTGCGGCACGACGTTTTCGAGTGTGTCGTAAATGTTCTACCCTTAAAATGCCCTTGACACCGTCGAAATGTGAGCATAGGAGAACGTGGTTTTACGAGACTTTTGCTCGTGTTGATAATTCGGCGATGACGGGTTGGCTTGGGCTGCTGTTTATTCGAACGATTCTGTGTAGTTCGTTGTATGAGTGTATGTGTGTGAGGAGTGGTTGTTTTCAATGGGCTTGTTTGTGTGAACCGGATGTTATGGGAATTGTTTTATTTTTAAGTAGTTTTTTTATAATGTAGTAAAGGTATGAAATAAAGGGAAATATTATTTCGAAGTGTTAGAAAATAAAATAAAGTGTTTTGTATAGGAAAGACATAAATTTTATTTTTTTTTAAGTTATATTTTATTAAGGGTTCGGTAAAGAATGGCTTACTTCGTAAATGCGAAAATGAAAATGAAGAATGCTTTTCATAGACGTTGCTCGTACCAGCACTTGTTACATTTATGTAATAGTCGCTATGAATTTTAATTTACCGAGATTTAAGTTGAAAAAAAAGTTCTCAGGTTTTTTATGAATTTTTTTAATTTCTTATGCTAGGGAAATTTAATTGCACGATGTGAAATTCTATAATTCAAATGTAGTCGCAAATCGGAATAATTTAACTGATATTCCAAGTGAAGCCGTTTAAAGATGGAATTTTATAAGCTTCCACTGACCTCTAGTGTAAAGTCTTTTGGATTCTTCTTTTTCAGCTGAATCGCCATTATTCAAAGATAAGTTTTATGCTCAATGGGGTGAACGGTAACTGCTGTCTGATAGTATTCAATAGCGTTATAACATTAGAGTATTTTCTGTACACTGGGGTCGCATCACATATAAATATGTTGCGTAATAAATTTAATGAAAGTAAGAAAATTTTATGGGTTGCACTTAACCTGGAAAAAATTTTTATTTGCGAATATTTATGTATTTCTAATATTTATTACGGCTTTTTAGTATCGGTTAAGGTTTGAACTGTCTATAAAAATTATTGCTTGTATTAATTTAAAATAGTAAGTGGAAATTTTTACGCAGAAAAAATTTTTCATCACTTTAATAAAGCAGACGCCATTCAAATGTTTCATTATCGATTAACAATAATGCTCACTCTTTTGTATTTGAAAATTAAGTAATTTCACTTCAGTAACGACGGTGCTTATATTAAAACTTTAATTAAAATACGAACACTATAACAAAGTTTCTTTCCTCTCACATGAGCTACCACGATTGCTTTATTAAAACTCTTAACAAAAATCGAGCTTTCGTTAATAAAATTCATCCGACACAATAACAACAAAAATAACCTAAGCAAAAAAAAACATCATGAATCACGATCCAGGCATAAAACCCCAAACAATGCACTCTATACTCTTCCAGTCTCTCATAGCATTCCCGAAAAATTCGACCTATAAACAATGCGTATCAGCGTGCTCACCCTCATCATCCGCCATTATTCTCCTGAAAGCATTTTCTCTCTAGCTCCATACAAAAAGCGCACGCGCATGCCACACACCGGACAACACACACACATATATATATACACAACGACGGAAAGTAAATTTTCGCCTCGACGCACGCGTTAAAAACTCATCTATACACACACGTACTTCAAAATAAAAAATGTACGTTGTGGTTGAAAAAATTCCGGTAGCCCTACCTCTTCTCTACATGAGCGACGCGTATTCTCATTAGCAAGCAATTGGTGCAGGGGCTATTTTTTAATTAGTAAAGTGCGATAGAAAGGGGGATGGGTTGAATTAATTTATCCGAGGCTGCTGCTGCTACTACTGTGGCTGCTCTTTTCTTGTGGCTTTTGAGAAGGTTTACTTTTTTACCTCCGTATCAAATTATTCGCGATTGTTGTTGTTACCCTGCAGCTTCGTTAGTTCTGCCACGTTCTGCCAGTGGAAGGGAGAGTTTTGTTACAGGAGAGAAGTTTCAAGTGAGGCTCTGGTGCGCAAACTAGCAGGGAAATTTACATGTACACTTGGGCTGTTGTATTTTTGTTTCGTTTTCCTTTAAGTTTTCTCTATTTATTTTCTGCATCTTTTTTTTATTTTTTTAATAAAATATATGGCGGAGTTTTTAATTAAAAGTATATTCTTTAAGGAATTCTCACCCTATTCTCTTGAACGTAATTAGCCAGCGATAAGACTCGAGATAAGACTGCTTTTATAGCGGAACGTTTTAGTTTTTAGCGTTGCACGAGGCATCCTTACATTATAACACTTTATGTGCATGGCGAAAGAGGTTGAAAAAGCTCGTGACCTGCAGAGAGAAAACCTAGTGGAAAAGTGAAGCGATCAAATTCTCTTCAAAATATTCTTCGCACTTAAAGCTCACGTATATTACCATCTCGACTGTTCCAACCTCATTTTTATGCAATAATATAAAATAAAATGGAAAACCCACATGTCTAACTCTTTCTTTATCTTCCGAAGATTTGTATTGCTGCCACATAAATTTGCCCTCCCGAAAAACATATATCGGAGTGGAAATATCTGGGTCAGGCTGTAAAAACTTTTCAAACTTTCCACGTAACTGCGATCGCTTAAACTCGTGCACCGATTTCTCTTACAAACTCTGCACACAACCATTGACCAACGTGAAAAAAATTCACCTTTTACACCAACATAACATTGAAATCTACATCATAGCACTCGTGAAATCACTGTAACTCGTGCACCATATACTACAATCGGCGTAGCAGCGTACAACTTAATTTCCCTTAACAAATGCGTGTCCAGCCATTAACGCAAACAAACATAAACACGTTCATAATCGCGTACGTGCGCGAAAAACACAGTCTTTCCGATCACGCGTGCATGATTTGTATAGTTGTTGCTCGACTGCCTCGTCATGGTATTCGATTTGGGAGTTGTGACTTATAGGCGCGTGATCGCATGACATATAGTATATTGGTATATATGCTATAGAGAATTGCAACTCTGATGAGCACGTTTTCTGACGAGTATGATTGGTGTGGTGTGGAATTTTTTTTTTGGCTGAGATGAATAGGACTTAGAGTTTTGAGGTTTTCTATTCAACGGAGCTTTAGAAATTGCCGTTCTTATGATGTATAGATGAGAGGTGGATTCAAGCCTGACGTTGATTGTGACTATTATCTTTTTATGTTCCTCCAAGCGTAGACTTTATTTTTATGGTTTAAATCTTACCAGTTTTTATTACCTCTATAAAGCAAAAAGAGATTCTTTTCAAATAAAGCATACGTCGAAAATAAACTGATTTAAAAAAAAGAAAATCATCTGCGAAATTAATTCTGCGGTAAAAAAATAATTCAGGCTCAGAGAATTGAATATTTGAGTTTCTCCTGTTTTAAAACGACCGGGATTTAGACGAAAATAATGAATGTAATTTTCCGGCGAGCTAATAATTCAAAATCGCAGTGATTCAACTCACATGAAAACAAAATTAGACACGTGTGCTTCCACACATCAATCGGCTTGCCGGATTATAGAACTAATGAAGACGATAATTAAATTATTTCCTTTCAATCATATTTAATCAGATTTTGAATACTTAATTGGCTGTCTGAATAATTTGATTTCGCCTCGCCTTTAAACTTTATTGTTTATGAATAGAATATAAATTTATAAGAGATAATCTATACTGATAACAATGTTTACAAAAACAATGTCTAAAATTAAGGAATTAGGAAATCTTATTACTAATCTTTTAACTAATTTTAACACAATTTTCGTTACTATTTAAACATTATAACTGGCGAAAACAATTATTAACGGCATCAAACATTAACGTTGCCTATATACTTCTTTAAATTCTCCGGTATTCAGCAACCGAAATTCAAGGTATACTCCCACGACTCTAAGAACCTTCTTTTGTACTTCAATTGCTTGTCGTTGCAAAACAAACGACCGCATATAAAAATAAGCCTTTAATTTTCGAAAGAAGCCGAGAGTATGCGATGCCTTTTGTTTGAGCACGAGAAGTAAGGGGCTAATACTGCAATGCAGCACTCGAGTGGAATGTAAAGAGACAGAAGGCGAACTCCAAGTGCACTGACGGATTAAGGAAAGTGCATTTTAATCAAGTTTCCAGTTTGACAACACGTTTTCTACCCCTCCGCATTTCTTTTTTTTTCAAACTCGTACGATTGTTTGAGTATACGAATGTTTTTTGTTCATTTTATTTTCCACGTGAGTACCAGTTACTAAAGTTGTTTTAGTTGTTTTATGAAAAAGTTTAGAAAATATGAAAACAATAGTTTAAAATCGACGATATAATAATAATGCAAAAAAGCCTTCGCGTACAATCAATTTTCGAATAAAAGAAGAATCCATCAATCGTCTCGAATAAACCCTGACAAATTTTCTTACAAAAACCTTGCAATCGGCACTGTCGAACCATCAATTTCAAAACGAATGGTACGACCTCTCATACTACTACTTTCACTCTTTCTCTTTTTTCCACTCTCCCAAAGGGCATACGATTGTAAAACGATATATATCGAGAGATTCTCGCTCGAGTTAAGAAGAGAATGACGCGGCGAACGTCTCGACGTCTGCATTCAGCTCGCACGCTTAAATCACTGGAGCTGCTATCGAGTAGCAGTACCAAGGGTAGCTTTCGAAATCGATTATACGGCCTCGCGAGGATAGCACGACGGGAAAGAAGAATGTTATACAGAGTTCATTTGATAGATGTCTTGTGCTGACCGGTTGCTTCGACTGAGTAATCGGGATTTTTTCGACCTTTCTTAGTTTTGTTTTTTTTTGGTATATATCGGGGTTAGGGTTTGACGTCGATTACAAAGATTGGATGAATTTATTGGGGGGGTAATTTTGAATGATACTCGTGATTTCTCTTATTGTATTGTAAATTCATTCATGAATGATTTGTAAAATTTTATGTTTAAGTTTGTAAATGCGTATTCTAATATAAAAATGTACGCATTTGAAATACAAATATAAACAAGTGACTAATTACGCAATTATTTTGTTTGTTACAGTTTTGTTAATCGTAGAGGCAGCCTGGCTAAGTGCTGGTGTCACGTGGCTGACGAGGTTCTATCAGACTTGTCCTGTGGATCGGGCGAAAGATATTATGTTAGGTAAATAATATATCTTTGGACTAAAAATTCTTTAAAGTTTACTTTCAATTTGCAAAATCTTCGGTATTCATTTACCGTTGATGATAATAACGAGGCCACGAAAATTTCATTTTCTTAATATAACATACCAACGTGTAACCTGTACCAATGAATGAACTTTATAGTTCATTTTAATTATTCATAGGCAAGTGGCCACGATTTTAATTAACTGAACTATTTGCAATTCAAATGAGCGGTTTCAAAACAATCTACCAACACCGAATCGTTTCAGAAAATTCTATCAAACGTAAAAACAATTCTACTCCTATCTCTCCCTCGACCAATCGAGACATCAATTGTCGATAGAACATTGGCGTTAATAAAACTTCAACTTAGAGAAAGTAATTTCCCGCGTTACGTGCAAACATTCGCAACAACCGCAGCTGCCTGCGCGAACAGCACTTCTGAACTAATGAGAAAGAACCGCAGAATCAGCACACGCACACATACATATAAGCCCACAACCGCAAATTAAATTCAACCTCTTCTCTTCGCATAATAGAATTCACGTACGCCTGGAATAAGGAAAAGAACGACTCTGCGATCGTTGCCAAACGCATTTTCCTCTCCCTCTCCCAAGGGACACCCCACAGACACACATGAAGTAAAGAAGAAAAAGAGCGCGTTGGAACAATATATACGCGCGAGAGAAGCAGGAGCTGAATTTGGCGGAAGTTCAAAGACTGAGGCAGCCGTGGAGAATCGAAATCGCAAGGAAGGGAAGAGGAGGAGGAGGAGGAGGAGAAAGAGGAGACTGATAAGGGAAAGAGGGAGTACGTAACGAGCGCAGCGGCAACGGCGGCGGCACACTGCGGAAAATATTGCGTGGGAGGGGGTTTTCAAGTGGGCGGAAATATCGACGAGGGAGAGAGAGAGAGAGAGAGTGCGTCGATCGTGCGTTAAGAAGTGTATTGAAAAACGCTTTGTGCGCGATTGTAATGGGGAGGGAGGATGGAAATCGATATATGTTTGGATGGCTTAAACGTGGAAGCTTTTTAAGATATATAGAGGAATCGAATGGCAGATATGCGTTGGGAATTTTTATTTTTCTGAATATAATCTTTCACGCTGCCACATAGAGCAACATTATAATAATAATTATTTTGAATTCTTCTTCTTTCTGATTACAGGTCTTGTGATATCAAATTGGTGCGTGATAGCCTCGATACTGGTGACCGTTTGGTGTGTCTACGATACAGCGGGCAGGTCCTGGGTGAAGATGAAGAAGTACCAGCGCAGTATGCGCGAGGCCGAGTCCCGTGGCGGCAGGATGCACTACAAGCGCAGCGGGAGCCGCAATCGAAACTGGCGACAACGGTGAGTTGCGTCTCCTTTATTGCTTTTTCCAAAACTCATTTCACATCTTTCGCCTGTCGATATTTTCGGTTCGTTCGGTATTGCTTGAAGATCGATTTTAATATTGGATGGATATTGTTTTTCGAATTGTCGTGATTGGTTAAAAAAATTCTGAATATACGTATAAGTTACATAACAAACATTCTATTTTCAACTATTTAACAATTCAACAAGACTCCTTGCTTTCAATTAGGTTTCTGAACATAATAATTATTGTTAATTGCAATTATCTTTAACGTAACTGAGAACTTATTAGTTGCGTACGTATCTTTTATGAACCATAGAATCGTCACGGGCGAACAGTATACGGAAGCACTTGTCCCCAGGATCAAACTTGCAAGTCGAGGGGGTCGGATGATATATTTCTACTCTCCTCAGCGCGCACGCGTTTGCTCTCTGTTTACGAGTTGTTTTCACTTTGTCTACTATATTCGGGCTCTGCTATATTAAGTTTTGAAAGTCGCTGCCGACGCGATCGATCTCTCTCTCGGCTCTGCAACTTTTGAAAGCAGACATATTACTTTATTTATAGCCCGAAACTCGAGAGGCTCTATGTATATATACATATAAGCTTGAGGCTTTCTCGATGATTTGATTATTCGTCGCTGATTCTCTTGCGCAGCGGATTATGCGTTATGCATGTTTTAAATGTTCAAAATATTTTATAAGTTTCTAGATTTTTCTATATGGCATTCGTTAAAATGTAAGAGTATAATTGTATCCCCATAAATAATCAGATCAGATGAGACAATTCAAATTTATTGAATAAATCACAGAATAATGTATTCGAAACAATCATTATAATTTTAAAATTATAGCGGAACCGTCGCTGCTTAGCATGGCAATATTTAATGGTATTCCGTTATTTTTCTCGCTTCGTTTTTCAGAAAAGTGTTACGCGCCTATCAAGATAGCTGGGACAATAGATGCAGAATCCTCTTCTGCTGCATCGGCAAGTCTGATAGAAATAGAGTAAGTATTATTCATTCGTGCTATCTTATATCCCAGTTCAATCGAAAACTCATTACCTAGTCTCCAAACGTATAAATGAATTAAATAAATGGGTTTTGCTTTGAATCGATAGCATTGGTAGAAATTTATTTTTAGACTTGATCAAATCGTTAGCAGGGAGAAATATTGCTAAAGACCAAAATTCAACGTGAGAATAGTGAAAGAAAATAAAGGAAATTGTTTTTATTTGACTTTGTTCTTGCATAAATGCAAGCTGCGCGCGCTTTATTTCTTTCGTCGAAACGAAATAAACAAATATTTTAGAATTCATTATCGTACTTTTTATTGACATTATCTTTCAGAAAGCATAATATATTATTTATATTAATTAACAGATTTAAATTCTAAATTTTGAAGTTAGAAAATAAATCAGAATAACATTTATTATGTAATGAAATTATTAGGTACAAAATTTTGATCAATTGGGATATTGAATAATTTAACAAAATATTCTTTTTATATCAGACAACATTTTGAATTTTGAGGTTAGTCAGACCGGTTATTGAACCATTAACCAATTGCATTGCTTCTTTATGTGTTTCCCTACCATCACTTTTCAAGAGAGAAAATATAATGATTTTAAAATAGTTACAAAAAGTTTTTCACGCTTTTAGTAGAGTAAAAAAGATTTTCTACAATTTGACAATTCTGATCAATATGCTTTATTATTTTTAGAGTTTTCATCCCCTTATATGGGTGATTCTCCGCAAAAGTGCACCGATTCTGTCCTGTAATCAACATGGATATTTTATTAGATTTTATGAGGTACAATCTTCATTTTTTAGTAGTTACCACGGAGATTACATGTAAAACTGAGCACTTTTGCTGAGAATCACCCATATATAATTACCATAGCAACTTACTTTCTCCAACACCTACAACCCTTCAAGCTTTTCTTCTGTCCACAGAACTCGTTCGCGGACATAGCGCGTCTGTTGAGCGACTTCTTCCGCGACCTCGACGTCGTACCGTCGGACGTAGTGGCAGGGTTGGTGCTGCTACGCAAGTTCCAGAAGATCGAGCGCGAGCTGATCGTGAAGCAGCGCAAGAACGACACGTACGAGTTCCTCTCGGGTGTGCCAGTAACGCCACGCACCAAGTTCCTCTCGCTCACCGAGGACGGCGACCTCGGGCACTTTCAGTCGGCTATCCATTACATGCACTTTGCCCTCGCGGCCTACGGTTGGCCGCTGTTCCTTGTTAACCACTCGACTGGGTTGTGTCAGCTGTGTACTAGGTGAGATTTTTTTTATTGTACTAGAGATTTGAACAGCGCGCGTTGCGTGCCTTAACCTAGAAGACCTTTCGACTTCCTGACTTAAACGTATGCGCGCTACATGAGCCAATCACATAACGTTTATCTTGGCTTCACACATCCGGTCATGACTTTTTTATATAGGGATTGTATATGGAAAGTAGAATGTTGTTTAGGAGTGAGGATGATTTTGGAGATAAGCATGGTACGATGTCTATAGTAATTTTTTTAGGAAAAGTAATGAATTTAGTGTTGTTTTATAGTTAATTAACAGAATTGGTATGCTTTTGAAAGAAAGCGATGATACAAGTTATGTATAATTAATTTTTCAAATGTGTATTTGTGTAATGAATTTATTAACATTAACAACGTTTCCGATGTAATCTTTTGCTTTGTTATAATTTAATGTTTTAGTCAATGATGTATGATCTCATTGTTTTAAGCTCAAATAATTACATCCTTATTTATAATTCATTCACTTTTGCAAAGGTACTTTAACAATGGTAAAGCAATTGGTAATTATCCCTTCGAAAGCTTTACATGAAATTTAATGTTCATATATTCCATTGAAATAAATATTTCTACATGTAATTATAAATTCTATATTAAATTAATATTTTTATCGGTCAAATGAAACGTGTGCGAATATAATTGTACAATTTTTGCAAGTCTAAAGATTTATCTTTGGTTATTGAAAATTCTAATAAACATTATTCTTTCAACGCTTTTAAAAAGTAAGGGCTGACAGGGATTCGATTCTACGTCTCTTAAAAGATATGTATTTTAGTTGGCAAACATTTAAGGCGAAGTATTTTAAATCTCCATGAAGATATTATGAAGTAGCAAAACTAAATAAACTTACGACTTTTCAATGATATGAATATAAACATTATTTATGAACAAAAGTCGTTACCTCTAATTTTATTTTAACTTTAAACTACTGTTTCTCCATCACATAATCTCAATTCACGCGAAGAATATACGGGAGTTTCTGCAAAATTAGCCGAAATTCAGAGAGGCGTCTCAAGCGAGAAATGGAGCAGGATGCGCACGTGCAGCAAAATTAGAAGGCAAACAGAATACGATTAAAAAGCAAGCTTGGCGCAGTATATATATACACCTAAGAAATTAGTTGAAATAATACGCCGCAGAGAGCGAAAAAGGATAATCAAATGAGAAAAGAAAATTACTCCGGATATAAGAGCAATGGCGGGTGATTTAGTAAGACGGAATAAATGCGAACACCTTATTTCATCAGTGGAACTGAAGCGGAAGCTCTTTTTGCAGAATGTTTCTTCTTCGCGTTTGTCTGCGCATTCCATTAAACTCGTTCCCTATTTTTCATGTTTATCATATTTCTGCATCACATCTCGTATATATACTTTTCAGCTTTGAAATTACACTTTTTATTCAGCGCATAAAGCTATTTACGTTTGTTAACAATTTTTTTTAGTTTACGATTCTTCATCGCAGAGTATTGTTATATTCTACGCGAACTGTTTAAATAAACAAAGCGCTACAGCTATTTAAGAACGCTCTGCATTTGTTCACGCTCTAAAAATTTCAAGAGGATTAAATAAAAGTTGATCGCAGTAATAGAACTACCCGGTAACAATTTATTGTTTTGAGAGCAGAAGATTAAAGTTTCAGTCATGAAAGGTTAACTTCATGCTCCTTCCACTCGTGTCCACAACTTTATTAATTTCTCAATTTCGACTTCATCTACCGTCTGCCACACACAGACTATATACACCAGAATATTATATATGCTGAAACTTATATACTCGAGCGTTAAAATATAGATTATTATAAAATATTTAAACTTACGCACGGACGTATTTAATTTTCAGGCTAAGATGGTGTTGCTTACCGTTCTTGCGGAACAACGACGACGCGATCATCGTCGAGGACAACTGTTGTCAGTGCAACTACGCGGCACTGAGGCGCATGGTCGAGGTTGGCGAGGTCGAGGTGATATACGCTACGTTCCACGTCGACGTCGGTGAGACGCCGTTCTTCGTTGCCCTCGACTACACCAAGCGCAAGGTATAGTAGTATATATGCGCGTTAGATATGGCCGTCGTTGCGAGACACGTTTTGCCAGGGAGATTAAGCTATGGGACGCTATTCTCAGTCTCGGCACGTAATTCGGGAAATTAAAGTCTGAGGAGGAATTTGTTACGGTGGAAATTTATGAGTAGTTAATTAGAAGTTGCCGGGTGGGTTTGATAAGTTGCCGGTTGTTAAATGATGTGTGAAGCTTATTTGAAAGAGAGATATTTTTTAATCAATATATATAGAGGTTTGGGTTCAGTGAAATGTCAGAGGTTCATTGGTCTCTTTGGCTACCGGCCTATTCTTGGAACGTTGTTATCGATGGAAATCTTTTCCAATTCACTTGTTTGTGTTCCTTGTGATGTGAAACTTTTATTTTTTTAGTTACACTATCTATACCTTTTTTATTATTAGTATTTGTAAAGTATGGACATTAATAATTAATTACAATATAAAATTTTGTAGCTTTCGAAGTAATAGATACTTATAAATAGCGAAGTATTATTAAATGAGATCGATACGGGAGAAACCTTAATATTTCACGAGTAATGGCGTCATTGTGCTTGCAAATTAATGTGCTAATAAAACTCGATCAATATCTTCTTATAATTCTTATCAGACAAAGCAATATCCTTTTACTTCCATTTCATGCAAGCTGTCTGTATGCCGATTAATACGATGCAATATTCCGACAAACTGAGAAACAAAAATTTCGAGAAACACAATTTTAATCTTATTGTAAAGAATCTTTATTATAAAATATATCTTTCATTATAAAAAACGTGCTTTAAAACTTTGAAACTTCGATAGAAAATATCGATAAGATAAATTCTACGAAAAAATTCAATTTCACTGGCACACGTACACACACACACATGTCTCTTTCACATTTTCGTCCGTTTTTCTTCCTCCACGCAGGTGGTAGTGAGCATACGTGGTACCCTCAGCATGAAGGACGTGATGACGGACCTGAACGCCGAGGGGGAGGTACTGCCTCTGCAGCCACCCCGCGAGGACTGGCTCGGTCACAAGGGGATGGTGCAGGCCGCCGAGTATATTCGCAAGAAGCTCTACGAGGAGGCCATCATCACCAAAGCCCTGGATAAGGTAAGTGTATCTCAGACACCCTCTTCCCCTCTCTCTCTTCTTACTTCTTTGTCTCGTTTTCCCTCGAGGGTCGACGTGATTACACGGGAAATTAGCTCTCTTTCGAGATTTTAAACTGCTTCGCGGCCTGGTTCGGTCGAGGGGTTGGCTGCAGTAAAGGAGTATAGTGCGTTTGAGGAGAGGCGTGGGAACAGAGAGGTGTGCTACAAGGGTTGTGGTGGGATTTTATTATGTACAAGAGTAGAGGATTTTCTTAGAGGAGTTGTTACTTCGTTTTTGGGTTTAAATACTTTTTTATAAGATCTAAATGTTCTTTGGGTTTTAGTTTGGTAATATATAACAACTAAATAGTAACTTTCTTTTTTAAATATCTATAATATTGATTTTTCGACCTCAACGTATCATAAAGCAACATTCAAATGAAAAAGGAGGTTGCACGTATAGGATATAAGAACGAGGAGCTCAAACAGAATTTCAAAAATGTAATCCTCTTACCTATCATGATAAGATAAGCTGGTTTAATATGACTATATATACTAAGCCAGTAAGTAGTAAGATTCCTGTTCAAGACGTCTTACACTCAGGCAGAATACTAATTATTCCTTCTTGAGCTTAGTACTAAATGTTCTTTAGTGAGTAACATAACACAAATAGACGAACATTATTCAAGATTAAATAGATGCAAAACATCTATATTCTCATACTACAAAAAAGCAATTTTCTTGAATTCCGTTTGAATATCGTGTATTCTGTTAAGTAGTAATTAAGGTCGACCTTAATTTTTATATCATAAAATTCAATTTTGTAGATGCCATTACTTGTTATTAAAGATCCAAAAATACGTATTATTTAAAACGATTTGAAATTCTAGCCAGGCAAGCCGAGACACAATAGAGATGTACTTAAGCAATGATTTTCAAGCTGCTTTTTTAAACAACATATCAATAAAACTTGAAATAAAAGTTATAATTTATAAAGAAACCTTAATCAACCTCTATCACATCTAAAACTTTTCTCTTCCCATTTATCTCTTCAATAGGACCCATCACGAGGTACACACGAGTTCGGTCTGACGCTGGTAGGCCACTCGCTGGGCGCTGGCACTGCGGCGATTCTCGCTATCCTCATGCGTCAGGAGTACCCAGACCTCGTGTGTTTCGCATACGCACCCCCGGGTGGATTGCTCAGCATGCCCGCCCAGGAGTACACGCAAGAGTTCATTACATCGGTAGTAGTGGGCAAGGATGTTATACCAAGGATAGGACTTAGACAGATGGAGAGTCTCAGAGCGGATTTGATCAACGCGATTAAGAGGAGTGTTGATCCCAAGGTACGTTTTTTTTTTATTCTTTGGATTTACAGTTGTTAGGAAAGATCAAGGAGATGGAATGGAAATGATAGAACTAGTGGGTTGGAATGGTGCATTAAATCTAGTAGTTTCGAGTAATGGAGCCACGTTTGCGCATCTATTTTGAATTTCAATTCGCTGTGTCCATATTTACGAGCACTCGAAGAAATGCTCCGGAAACTATTTCATATTTAATTCGGGCCAACGAAGTTGAACGTATAGAGTTTTTCTTTGAAAACGTGAACGCAATATTTAACGAAGTTTGTACATTTTAAATTATTCGTTATGAGAGAAAGAGCCACATGAAATTACTTGATTTATAAAACCTTGTATACTTTTTTGATAGGAGAAGCTATAATTTTCTATTTTTTTTTTCGAGTACACAAAAATATTGAAATTATTATATCCGAGTTGGGAAACATCACGAAACTTTACAATCACCTCACATGATGTTTTTATATTCACCGAAAAATTTTAGATTTACTTTACCAAAGTTTACTTTTCCATCAAATTTTCAATTTTACAGTTCTCCGAAAAAGCAAAAAAATTGACAAAAATACTGATCAAATAACGTGATTTTTCGTAGTAAATGGAAAATCTCGTTAGTATTGTTTCAAGCTCTAGGAAAAAATGTCGGGTATAAACGTATTACCGTGACAAAGGCGTGTGTTCATATTGAATTTTCGTAGCACGTATCTTGCACAATAACGAAAGAAAACGAACAAAAAAAGGGTACGATCTACTTTATCGTGCACGAGAATCGAAACTTCCTTCCATATTCACCTAGCATCCTCGATAATAATTTTTCTCTACTCTTACAAAAGCTTAGACAAGCTACAGTCAACTTCCTTTTTTTTAAACGTTTTTTTTATCTACGTGTCAAGCATTTTCGTCATTGACACACTTTTTCGGAAATTTTAAATGACATTTTTCGGAACAGCAAAGTGTGGGCTTAAAATCGATTACGAAAATCGTGTCAAAAGCTTTATAAATAAGCAAATTTACCAATTTCGAATCATTGATCGAATTCCGGATAAAGTAGAGTTAAAGTCAAGCACATTTATCACGAAGCACTCGAATAATTTTCAAGAGATATTTTCCAAATTGTATTTGAACTGGAATTAAAATAAAACATTACCAAATATTGTTTGAAAAATTAACTTTAAAAATTTTTTAATCATCAAGTATGTATTTTGTTTTCCGTTTTACCGCATCATCAACTAAACCAATAAACTTTAATTACAACAATCACGATTTTACTTCAAATAAAAAACGTAACCAATTATCCCACTTTTTACTCTACAAAATATATTCAAACTTCTTCAACCCAAACCCATCCCATTAAAAAAACCCTTTTCTTCGCAAACAAACAACTCGCACAACTCACGCTCTAATCATATTTCCTCTCTCCCTCTCTCTCTCCCTGATCTCACCACAACCGTTAACCATGTCTACACTCCTGTCTCTATCTCTCTCTCTCTCTCTGTTTGCCGCACAGTGGAAGACGATAACGTGCTCGGTGATGTGCTGCGGCTGCGGCACGATACCGACCTCAGCGGCGAACCTCGAGGCCGGTGGCTGCATCAGCGAGTACCAGCGCGACAAGGACCTGGCGCGATCCCAGGGCTGTGCACCTACCGACTCGAGCATTGCCCTCACACTACACAGGCCCCTATACCCACCAGGCCGCATCATCCACGTCGTGCGACATCATCCCAACAAGGGCGAGTGAGTATCTATCTATCTCTCTCTTTGACTCTCTCTCTATGTGTGTGTTCTAGTGTGTGCGCGTGTGTATGGGTATTATGCGCTTGGTTGTCGCGAGCTGATTGTGTAGAGGAGGAGAAGCTTGGTGTCTTGGGAGATGGAGAATTGATGTAAGAGATAGGAGACCTGTATATGCGGTTGGCAAAAGTTGTTTTATTGTTGAGTCGCGTACAAAGAAAAGTTTCTTACGCTGACATGATGCTGGAAAGTTTGGTAACGATAAATTAAAATGATAAGGGTGTTTAGATTATAGAAGTTTCTAGTGATTTGGAATAATTCATGTCTCTGTAATGTTATGTGCCATGTTGGATTGACGTCAAGCTTTTCCTTCCGTCATAATAACGCGATACTCACGAACTTTTTATCATATTGCAACTATCAAATGCCAATCAACGTAATTGTAAAATCATTGCTATATTATTATATGCTTACATGCTTTCGATATGTGTAATCAACAACTCGGTGTGTGTTTTTTTTCGTCACATCCTATCGTACGCATTTACTTTTCAAAATTTCACTGTCACAATCATCACATTATTAATCAGATCTTTTTTTCATTCTTTTTTATTATCTGGCAATAAGATGAAAAGATAACCATGAAACAACGTGAATACAATATGTTAGAGTAATTTTTTTCTATTTATAGGCAAAAATACGAATCTCGTTGGAGGTACGTTCATAAACTTTTTTTTTTACTCAAAACTGATAGGTGAAATGAAAATATTAATACAATTCTTTATTTTAACACAAATAGAGCATGTGGAATAATTTATTTTAATGTAGAATTTGGTTAATACATTTGTGGGATGAAGGAATCCGAAAGCCACTTTTATTTTATCGATCGAATAATGAATAAGTGGTTAAATATCTGAGATGTAACTTGATTTGCACAAAATAGAATAGAATAACTAAGTAAGAATATAGTACGATAACGTGATTTACATAAGTCGTTATAAAATTAACTTTATATACTTCAAATAATTAAAATATTATTCAATTTAAACTAGTCTATTTAATGGTACTATTTCAATCGTACATACATAGATTATCAAACACTTCAATTGTTTATTTCTCATTTATTTATTTTATTCATTAAATCACTATGCAATCACACATATTATTTTATAGCATGCTTTTTAATTAAACATTTTCTTTTATTATTCATTCGCTTAGGTTTACTAGTTTTTGATCAAGCATGCACTACTAATATAATTACAAATATAAACTAATATAAAAAGCATTACTTTTATCTACTTTCACGTATATAAGTACGATAGACGCATAAAAAAATTTATATAAAATATATAGGTAACCCTTATATCAATTTGCTCGTACACTCATCTAACTTCACCCTTAACAATAAAACTTCTTACAAAGCAAACTTCAGCAAAATGACGCTGCAGCTACCCCTGATCCTAATTTAACTTCACAATGTCCCCTCGAAATTTAGTTCGCATGACAATAGCAGGTGACTTCATCATCATCATCATCCACTTAGCAAGTCACTAAACCACGCGCAATTTTTCTTTCTCTCCTGTTCCCTGCAGGCAAATGCTACGCAAGCGTGAGCCAGTGTACCAGGCGCTTTGGGCAGGTCCCTGTGACTTTGACGAGGTGCTGATAAGCCCAGTGATGATCCAGGACCATATGCCTGACAACATGCTGAAGGCGCTGAACAAGGTAAGCGAGCACGCACATCTCATGGGCTCGCTGCCCAACCGCTTCGCCGTGAGGCCCGGGACTTATGAGCCCCTCCACGAAACCCACGACGTGCCCAACTCCTCGTCCCCTGTCGTCATCACGTCACAGCCTTGTGGCACTGCTGACATTGTGATTGAGGTGGGTGACGGGGAGGTGAGGAACCGCGTGAGAGACGAAGAGGAGGAGGACTCGCCTAACAGCACGACTCTCATTGTCGTGGACGTTGAGGTGCACCAGCGCAACGAGATACAACCCGGCTCGTGAGAGAGCATTAGGGATCGTTTTGTCTGCGTACATGTGCGTGTGTGTATGTGTGTAAATGTGTCCGAGTGGGTGTAAGTGGTAGGATGGAGCGAGTGGACGGTCAATGATGGTGAAACTTTAGGACTATTTGTATTGGTTAATGTTTGGTCTCGTGTTTTTGCTCTGTTTTTATGATTTATATTTCGCTAAAGTTATCTGTGAGCATGCGTTTAATTATATTTATTTTTGTTGTTTTTGTTTCTTTTTTGACGTTCGTTTTGCCATCATTGATGTCCTCAGTTCCAGAATTTTTTAACCATAGGTCGTTCGTGGTCGTAGTAGATAATTGACAATGAGAAATCCAATTCGTGATTGTATAGCTATCGAACAATTTTGAAAACGTTGACGTGCTGAGAAGTATTTCTTTGAGATAAATGTAGATAACTTTTTTTTGAAATTTTACACGATCGTGATAGAGTTTGATCAATTGATTGGAGAGATCTAGTACGATTGGTACTTATTGAGATAATTTTTTATTATATAAATCTTTCAAATACTTATTAAATAACTTAAAGTAAGTACTTATCATAAGATTTATAATAAAATTTTTAATTTTGACGAGACTTTTCTTTAAAGTAATAGAGTCTGTGAAATTTAATTTATAATGATAAAAGAGAGTAACGAAACAACCCTAGTCTCCAGTATTTAATTTCAGATTTTATAACTTATTTATTTCGATGTTTTTTTGTGTAATGTTTTTTATTCTTAGATAATTTCTATCATTGATCAACAATTTATGTAGATTACATGTATTTGACCTTTTCAAATTTTTTTTGCATCCAAATTGACATTTTTCAAAATTAAGTTAATCAATTTGTTTATTTTATATTCTGTAATTGGTGTTGTTCTTCCGTGCACAAATTATTAAAAAGGTCA
The DNA here is from genome assembly GCA_035583055.1 of Torymus tubicola. Taxonomy (NCBI): domain Eukaryota; kingdom Metazoa; phylum Arthropoda; class Insecta; order Hymenoptera; family Torymidae; genus Torymus; species Torymus tubicola. The sequence continues at coordinate 32,729,006 of JAWWEQ010000001.1, forward strand.
ATTTTATATGCAGTACTTGTGACCTTTCTATAGAATTTACAGCAATCAAAAAATTGGATGATAATTAAAGACATTGTTGAAATTTTTTATTTTATTTTTATAAAAAGCGTTTAAAAATATGTAAAATGGATTTCGAATGAATTTAAGACTTTGCTATGACAGCTATGAGACATTTTGATCAATTGTCTTCTGAGTAAGATGTTATTTGTAATAGCATATGTAATGACTATATCGTAACTCATAGGAAAACATAATTAATTACGACTATGTAAATATTATGAAGTAATTAAACTATATGCAGTTTACCATTGACATTAAATATAAAAATTTTAAAATAATACTGTAGAATCTTATACTTCCGATGAGCGACGAAAAAATTAATTAGATTTGCAAGTTTAAGTAATTTATAAATCTATTTAAAGCGTTTGATAAGAATGTTTTTTTGCATTTGAGTGCCTCTTGTCGTAAACGTAGCAGAAGGTACATTTTCTATTATTCACCGTTGAACTACCTCGCACTTATATTGAATTTTTCTTAATATATTTTTTACTTATTTTGATCTCTTCCTAGTAGTAACGTCGTAATAATGAATCAAAATTACAAAGGAGAAAGTACTTTTTGCACAGTTTATAATATATTTTGACGATAACAAAATGTACATGTAAAAGTGATCTTGTTAGATTAAAAATTATTTTTACAATATTCTATGTGAAAAATGGTAAAAGTATTTTTAAATTTTATTAAAAATATTTTTTGCCATTCTAGTTGTTCTAATTGTGTCGAGAAAATGTTTAGATGAGAAAGATACTATTTTTTTACTGTAAATACAAATTGAAAAAACATATTAAATTATATTTTATTGCTTTAACAAAATATAATTTCTACACAAAGAATATTTTTTTATGTATTAAAAAAGGATCTGCGAATTGTTATGCGTATTGAACGCGTACATTTATTTATAATTAAATTGCATGGTCTCGAAGTAAAAGTGCCGCATGGTTCGTAGACAATTAGAAATCAGTAGCATTTAAATAATATGTATGTATTTAAGTTATGTTCTCTCTATTAGAATTTTTATTTATTTCATCGGTTGAAAGTGAAATTGGTACTAGAATCAGTTTCGAACCCTTTATTATTTTATTTTTTAGTTAATTATATTTTTTGCCGCCTTGATTTATTTTTTTGTACATTTTAAAATAATAAATAATCTAGATTTTTACCACCAAATTAAATAGTAAATTATATTATTTAAAACATTATGTTAGTAAGAGAATATTGATGCAATAGTTTATTTTCAACATAAAGTAAAAATTGATTTTGGTATAAATTGCACTTTGTATTATAGATAAGCAAAATATAGTTACGTGATCATTAAATTTTATCGAATTTACTAAATATAAAATGGCGCGATTTTAATACCTGTATAAAGATAATTTTTCATTTTATTTTATCAGATTGGCACCTCATCGCACAATTTTGTATTATTTGATATGTAAATGCTAAATATTGTTGACGAGAATACACGTGACTTATCCATAAATAATTAATGTAGTTTCTTTATTTATTTCGAAAACCTACTTCCTATATCCCTTTTTTTAATTTTCATAAAAGTTTTTTTTATAAATTTTATAAATTTAAAATAGCTTAGAATATGTATTTCTTGTGTGTTTGTCTTTTAAAAAATTTATATCCTAAATGTAGTTACATACTCCGGTTTGAATATCCAAATAATGAACTTTTTTAAATGTAGTTAAAACATATATAAAAATATTACCATATTACTTATATATAGTATATTATGCATTAAGTAATATTATCTTTTTTATATCTTTAGCATTAAAATAGATTTTTAGTGGCATGCGCTGTTTATCTAACGAAATATTCTAATGATTTTTTACAGTTTTTATAAATTTCTATTTGCAAACGTAAACTAATTTCTAAAGATTTTTTAATGTTTGCAGATCCTTAGTTTTGATAATTAAGTGAGATACTTACATATAGAATTCAATGAATTAGTTTTCAAAATTAATATGACAAAAATATAGTTATATTGTTAAACTAATCTCAATACGACAAACAACTGTATGTAAAGCATAGTAAAAAGTACCAAATGAAAACTATTTAACAATGAATTTGAAAATCGTAGAGTTACTATCACTATAAAAGTAACCATATACCAATATTTTTCCACCAAATTTTATACAGTAATCGAACTGATGTTTACCTGTCCTACGAGTAAAAAAAACCACCTCCCTATATACCGTTAACGAATTATACACTCAAAATATAGGAATTCCTTTGAATTAGCCCTTTTATTTTTACCGCCCCCTCGAAAAATCTCTATATAACAATTACCAAAAGAATCCCTCCCACCTGTGAAACAAACGAGAGTGCTGAGCGAGGTCGTGTGGTATATATGTGTGGCGCACAGGTGTCGGAGCACCGGGAGATCAGCGCCGAGCTGAGCGCGATGGCGGCAGCCGCAGCCGCCGCCACATCGCCGACGACGTCGATAACGACAGGGCCAACAGCGACGCTGGACGTCTCGGCGCTCACTGCGACGCAACAGCAGCCGCCGCCGACGACGGCGGCAGCGTCTAACGGGCCCAACGGCGATTGTCCCGGCACAAGGTACGCTCTTTTGCGTCTGACGATTTTAATTAGCAGGTTCTGGGGTTGTTTTAGGGTATAGGGTACAGGAAATTGTTCAGGGAATTTTAAAAACAAAACAAGAGAAGTAACTGATTGGAGATGTTTATTAAACGTGCATTCCTCTGAAATGGGGTTGCCTTTAATATGACTTCAGACATACGTGAGGTAATATTTACAATAGTATACAGTAAAAGAAATTATATTATTGCGAAACATTACGAAGTAGTTAATATTAAGTTTTTTAATCACTTTTAAAATGCTTGTAAGCGAAAAGCCAATTCTACAATCTCAAAGTGTCGATAGTTACTTCAACTATTTTAACATATCACTTTTAGCTGTTGATTATATTCTAGTTCATACTCTCAAAATTTAATTCTCTTTTTATTATTTCATAAATAATAGGAACAGGCTATATACTCCCTAGTCATATTTTCGATACGGTCAAGTCATAAAATTGTCAATCAATTTGGCAGGGTCAGCTTTTAATAACTTAAATACTTCACGTTTGTTAAGATTTATAGTAAAAAGTTAATAAATCAATTGGAACAGATTCTTATATAACTTGTTTTTCCAATAATAAATAAATAACAAATTTCTATTTTTCAACACATTCTATTGAATAAATATCATGAAAAATTTATTTATTTTTATAACAATTACATACGCCACAACAAAATTAAGAACATAAAATGATGAAGCATCTGCTATAGACAATGTCGAAAGAATTTACAACTCGTAAAAATTGCATTACATCGGGAAGCCTAACTCACTTTGAAGTTTCGAGAAAAAAGTTAGCTAAGTATCAGACGAAGTAGCTCTACGTTCGAAAATACACTTAAAGACAGAGACAGAACAGACATAGAGGAGGAAAAAAAACATGTGCGCCTCGTTGTATTTTTAGCAATGCACGCGAAAACCCGTCAAGATCGCTAGTCGCTGACGGGGACAGCGAGGCTCGAAATAAAAACCACCATCGCCACGACCACCACCATCATCATCAGTACTCATCTCAGCACCATCGCACGCTCGGTACCATTTTTTATCTTGCGACTCTCGTACTCTCGCTGCGCACACTGTCATACATTTTTTTTATTATTATTTTCTTTCTGTCCACGAAATAAATCAACTTTTACATATCTATATATATATTATCATTATCTCATCTTTGCAGAGCAAGTAACGCAATCACGCACAGATCGTTCGAGTAGACAGTGTTTGGTGACTCTTTGAATACATACGTATACTTTTTTGTGTCTTTTTGGTGCAACATTTTTTTTTATTCATGCATTTGTACGCATGTGCGCATTTTAGATTAGGTTTAGATGCACGAGATAGTTTGTTTGTTTTTTTCGTAAACTTGGTCGAAATGACGTAACGTTATGATGAGCCAGATGTATATATATATAGTGACTTTTCGAGATATGCACGATTTAGAGTATTTATGAAGTTTGAATTTTGTTTTTCACTTTGTCATATGGTAATTATTGTCTGTAATTTTGTTAAAAACGTGCATTTGATAAAAATGTCTTCAAAATAATGTCTTTATCATTCGTCATCCCATCAGTCATTGCATTTTGAATTTCAATTTTATTATTGTGTATTTATCAATAATAAATGTTAAAAAAAAAATGCTTGGCAATAAATTTTAGATCATTTTTTTTGTTTTACGATCGAAATCATAAAATCAAGCCAAGAAATTATTCGATGTGTCTTTGGATGTATATTTTTATTAAAAAAAAGAAAAAAAAACAAACACTTCATTGCTCAATGACTTCATATATGAACGCTTTTCAATTTCCTGCACCTCAAGCAGTCATACAACGATATACAATACGTCTTCGTTGTTCTTCCATGTTTTAGAATAGTCGAAAAAGATGCAAGATACGTGTTTGAATAGCCAATAGATTTTATACTATGAAATGATGTGACATTGGTTAAAATCTAATTTTATAAGTGTTATTACATCTAGCAGAAAATATATTTCACATTAATTTTCATAAATTCGTGTGAATAAAATAAAAAATATAAGATACGTTATTATAATATATGATGTTTTGTGGTTTTTGGAGTGAAATTTCGCTTAAGTGCTTAACTAATAGTATTAATTAGACGTATACGTACCATTAGAAAAAACAAACGAGCAAAAACCAAATCCAAGATAAAAGTAGACATCAAAATTTGAGAGAACAGGTATATGTATGCATATAATCAGTGGTAGATGTTTTATTCAATCAGACAAAAAATGTTGATACATCGAAGTATTAAATTGAATATAAAATAATTTATATTAAATGCTAATAGTATATTGCATTATATCATTATGAGTTCTTTCAAATTTGATGGTATTAGAATCCAGTTATTCCAGCGAAAAATAAAATCACATATTGACCTAAAATTAATTGCACAATCGATAATTTGAAAATATAGAAAACTTTTAGCTAGTAAAATATTAAAGGAGTTTTAACTATTGCACAACTTGGGAAGATGTTACGATTTCGAGTTCTGGATTGCATACTAAAAGGGTATAATATAATATCAAATAAAATCAATACATTGAACTATACCCACAAAAATAAAAGAAACTTATATATACTGTGTATAACTTACTGTTTCAAAACTTATTTAATACCCAAAAACAATCTTAAACAGTAGCTACCGACTACTTTCGTTTTCTCGTGAAATCTTCTCTTGAGGTTTCAACGAAATCTAGGACTCGCAAGCGTGACGTATACTCCCGGTTACTTTAGGACAATTCAAAAGTTCGTAAGAACAAGTCCACTGCGTAAGTCGTAGATACCCGAAGAGCAGGTGTGTAGCGCCGAGTGATTTTCTGGTAAACTTTACATCGTTCACAGTGCCAACTTTCCACTAACTTTAAATCGTGGATTAACTGTTTTCTATTTACTCTAATATACGAAGATATTTTAACTTTGAGTTTAAACAAAACTGTTTCAAATTCAGAACTTCAAATTTTTGTTAAAATTTTATTAATGTTTATGAAAACCGTGTCCTCTAATCAATTTTTCAAATCAAACTAACATCATTTCAAGAAAGTTCATTTTCTTCATAGTATCTGTAAAGTACTTTTTCAGGGTGTAAAGTTCAACTTTTCGCCCTTCTGTCGAAAACTACTATAATGCTCACTTCAAATTTGACATCAGTAAAGACTTTTTAACCGAATTCTTCTGGTATCTCACATAACCCTCTGAAATTTCGCTCTAAAAAACCACATCAATTCCTACTACCCCGGTTGCCAAACTCACACTTCGCACGCACTTGCGTCGCGGCTCGCCAGGTCGTAACGACGCTGGGTCCGGCTAAGCCACAGCGGCAAGCCTCAGGCCGCGTGTCCTCAGCCTCGGACTGTCATGCGAGTTCGGACCATCACCACCATCATCACCATCAGAAGCCATCCTCAAGCCATGCCCTTGCTGCTGACTGTCCAGACATTGAGATCGAGCAAGAGATGCGTGCCCTCCTTGCTTGCTCCAGTCCCGTGCGTCGGCCTGTTAGACCCTCACCTCTCGTTGTGCCGTCCACGTGTAGTGATGGTCCAACACCAGCCAGGAGGCGGCTATGCCTGGAGACGAGTTTCACCAGTTTGCAAAGCCCGCTCACGGATAAATCGCCACAGGAGATCGGCAGAGAGCTGAGTGTCGACAGCAGAGGACTGCCCTGGGAGTACGTCAGTCTGGCGAGTGAGATTCTTGGGTCACCCATCAGGCCTGCGGAATTACTCAGAGCGTAAGGATCGTTAAGAGGAGAAGGAGAATTATAGGTGTGGGTGTTGTTGCTTGGTTGGTGTATCCGTTTTTTTGTTTGTTTTGGGATGATAGATGTTTCGTTGTGTTGTCATGGTTTTTTTTTGTTTTATAATGGGTTAGCAAAATTTTGTACATATTCTTTAAATTATTCACTGTACGTGTTTTAATTATTGCGGATAGTAAAAGAAAGTAGTTAACTTTAGGATAAACATTTATCACACGTGTGTAACGTAAAAGTGTCACTTCCTGCGGATTTAAAAGAAAAAAAAACTGATATATCTTTACAAGCAATAACACGGCTGGTGTACGTAATAAGAAAAATTTTATGAATTGTAATAAACTGACAAGAGTGGTAGTAACCGATACATAAGTGTGGCTTTGATAATTGTGATATAAAATTCTGAATACAAATGTTATTCCTATACTCATGTAAAATCTTTTTAACGTATATTGTGTCTTATGTAACCTTCTTTACAAGCTTTTCTATTTCTATAGTATTCTTTATTTGTTAATGGTATCAAAATTTCTGCTCAACAATTCTGCTAAAGCGTTACAGCTTACAGTAGTTTATTTAAAAAGTATTACGTACTTTTCGGCTTGCATAGCTTTCCAATTCTATCACTACATTCGATATTATTATTAAATGTTATATATAATCAATGTTCATTTGTTTTTATTTAACATAACTGTTAAATGTTGATCTCATTGTTCATGCTCAGAAACATCAAAGCTTTTCACCGCGAATTCACAATCACGAGTATTTATATATATATGTATCACATTGTAAAGTACTTCATTTTCTGCACAATTATCATACCATTGTTTCCCCTATAATATATATACATATTGAATACGCCTTTTAATCTTTTTGGCATCATGTTTTCTTTAATTCTAAAAACATTCGTTATACTATAAATCAATCATCATATAAATTCCAATTTATATTTCTCTAAAAAATTTCGTTACACTCGAACAATACGCGATTCGCAATAGTCATATCATATAGAAGAATAGTATTCAGAGGTCAATTAGATTACTTAAAATGATTAAAAAAATTTTTTTTTTATTGGTTGTCGATTATATTTGTTTAATTTTTTTAATCACACATGTTTACCCAGAAACAATATCATATACCAATTAAATAAAATTTCGTGTGTTTTAATTTAGAAATGGATCAAATAATTTGGTAAATAACGTTAATGCGATTTTATTTCGCTCAAAAAAATTGCACTAAAGAAAACCTCTACGTGCTTTCAATATCAATAAAATGTACTGACTGCTCGGTACGCATTTTAAACCCCACTCATTAAATTTATTGATCCACAAATTAAATAATAAACTTACAAAGGGCAAAACGAATTTTATGTATGCCTACAATCATGCCAACTTGAATTGAAGTTATTGTAAGTCTTAAATTGCTTAAAACGATTACACGATAAATTGACAATTCTATTAAAAGCAGCTTCTAAGTATTACTTTAACAATGCCAAATTTGCTTTGAGTACTCTAAAACCACTATTTAAATTAATTATTAAAATTTTACAAATAACAATTTCTATAATAAAAAAATTATTATACGAAGTATATGGTTTGTTAAAAATTATCGTGGAAAAACATTTTATAAAATCTTGTTGAATTAGTTGAACAAAAATCTATGAATATTCAGTAACATTAAAGTAGTAAATTCCGAGGTAACATGACCAAAGTGCAAGATTTTCTCTTGCTTTTATAATATTGAATATGTAGGTCACGTAACCTTCGCAAGGCTCAGTTCTGAAAATAAATCCGCACAATTGTCACCAAAATCAGAACCTCGAAACCTCAAACTATTGCTGCTTCTGACATAATCACGATAATTTTTCGCAACCACTTATCTCTTACCTACCCTAACTAACCATCCCTGCCACCACAGATCCTGCCGTGCGACAGACTGGAGCAGCCTGGGCCGTCTAGCACCATTGGCAACCCCGGAGACCTTATCGGAAGCGTCGAACAGTAATCCACCATCTCCGATACCACGGCCGATGATGCGTCGTACACCAAAGATCCCAGGCAACTTATCCACAGCTGCCGACGACCTAAAGAACAATCTGCACTTCGCGATGCTCGCCGCGAAGAATTACTACGCCCGTAGCGAGCAGCATTCGGTCGTCAGTAGTAGTAGTAATAGCAACAGTGCGGTTAACAGTGAAGCGAGCTACGAAAGTGCGAGGAGTCTCGCACAGGGACCGCCGCCGCCTGTACCCAGGAGAAGGGATTCCGTCCTCGTTAGCAGGTGAGATATTTGTTGGATTGGAGGTTTTATAGATTAATATAACCGTTGGTAAGCAAATAATTCTGGGTAAATATACAATAATCAATTTCTGGGTTTCGAGAATCCGATTGTTATTATTTTATTTGTTGTGTATGGTTTCGCAATTTTGTATATCAATTGAAATAAATATAGAAAAAGTAACGTTCAATTCATTTGATGGTTACTTCGGAAATTGATATCAAGAACAAAGAGATCTGGAATATTTTCTAAAATAAAAAAATTGATTAATAAACACCAAATGTTTAGATTGTACAATTGATTTTAAAAGATATAAAGTTTATTTCATTATTGGAAATTGATATTGGATATAATTGATAAATAAGTTTATTAAAACGAAATGTTTTGCTGTTCCAAATGTAAAATATAATAGCATACACTTTTATACTGTTTCATTGATTCGTAAATATGATATTTTCTGATAAAATAAATCATTTGGCGGGTTTATTTGAGGTAGAAAAAGCACAGATTTCAATGTTCTCATTGCTTACAAAATTTTATGTTTTTACAACTGGTAATATTTACTTCGGAGGAAGTACGTGTTTATTGAACGCTCGTAATACATGTCAAATATAAAAGTTTTACCAAACTTTATACGTTCGAGGAACATACTTTTATATATTTCCACTAAAATTCGAAGCTTTTAATTTAAAAATATGGAGCACGGATCATAAGTTACGCACATGAAATAAGTTTTAAGTATAAGAAATTCAAGTTTTACATAGCAATAAGAAGGAATCTATACTTATAAAGTTTTAAAAGACCAACTTATTGAATTTCTAATACACTCAATCTACTCACCTGTACATTACTTTTTTTCGGTACCATATTGTGTGCATCCTCCTAAAAGGCTCGCCATTGTAAATTGACCTAATTCTCACGTTCCACCTAAACCACTTCGTACCCATTAAATTCAAAACCCTTTCCCACACTCGTATACGCGCTTATACCGAAACACCAACACTTCACTTTCACGAAATTCATCCAATTTCCACTTCACGTACAGCTTTACTGATACCTACGCGCCTACTAATTCAAACTCCCACTATTTTGTTTCATACGAAAAAAGAGCCTTTCGAATGCAAAGCAAATGCTGAAAAAAGCCATATATTTGCGTAGGAAACTCGATATGTTGGTATTGTCAATTTACCTCGTGAAAACACATTCGTGTGTTGAATATGGTGGATATGTATATATATATATATATATGTATACGTGTGTTTTTCAGGGAGCACCGGGTGTGCATGGCCGCCTGCTGTAGGGATGACTTGTCGGATAACTCGTCGCCCCATACATCGTCCCACTCGTCCCGAATATCGCATCGCGTGCAGATCGACTTCCCTGAGGAGGAGAACGATACTAATGGATCGAGTCTTGACTTCTATGAAGCGAAGGTGAGTAATAAGGACGATTATTGTTTTTATAAAGTGTTTTGAATTACTTTTAGAAGATATTTCTATACTAAAGATGCGGGCTCTGATTTCGCTGAAATTGCAGCAGATATTTATTAATGACAAATAATAACTAAAAAATTTTTATTTTTTTAAACATTCAATCGATAGTATTTTAAGCTATCTCTTTACTCTATTTTTGATACTGTTTTACTTTTTGAAAATTCGATATTTTTTCCCGATACCAAACTGAAATTAAAGCTTTTTTCCCTTCATTCGTAAATTTTTTAATCTACATAAACAATCGAAATATTCGTTAAACAATAAAAATACAAACCCCATTTTCATAAAAAAAAATTCACTCAAAACATAAAATATTTCGAATCTCGGAATAAAAGGCCTATCCACACAAAAGTCGGAGACACATGTATCATTATTTCTCATAGAGAAGTGCCTTCTACAGTTTCAGCTAAATCCAGGACTCGCATTTTTAGTATTTCTTTTGTAAGTTATGATTTTTTATCAGTATGAACAATTACCAAATATTTATAATAGCTAAGTGATCCCGTTTTGAAAACAATATCATACAGATATTTACCTGTAAGTTAAATTAGAATAGAAGAACGAACGCGAAATTCGTGAACATGAGTTATTTTAGAATTACAAACCTTTCGAAAATTTACTGACTAATAATCTGACTTACATTCATTACTTTCTTGTTTATTAACACTTCCGACATGACCTTCGATACACAGACCCTAAATTAGATAAAGTCATCACCAAACTTTCCCAGTACCCCAGCCCTGTCATCTCGTCAACATCAACTTCGGCATGTAGTCTTACCATGCGAAACAGCCAATAGCAAGTGTACCGTCGCGTCTGTCGAATAATAATCGCGCGCTTGTCAAGTCAGAGCTGGTGGGAGGGTCGGGAACCCGAGAAACTTAAGTTCCTCCCTTCGTGTATGTTTACTCCCTTGCAGGCTCCTCACGAGACGACAAGTTTATATACATATACACACATATACGCGTACGCGCAACACGTGGTCGTGCCTTATCGACGACGCGTGCGTTGTATACCTGCCCTGCGTCGGTTCCTTTTTTTTATGCCGACTACGCATGTATGTGACATCGTTATTATCGCGTGCACTGATCCGTGATAATATGTCGTCTGATCTCGTTTTTCAACCCTAGGCTGTATATATACGTGTCGAGACGGAGGCTGCTGTCTTTTCGATATAATATATTGTGTGTGTGTGTGTGTTATTTCGTGACGGTCTTACTTTTAGGCGCGTGCGCATATATGTATAGAGGGGAAATAATGAAAAGCTCACGTTGATCCGGTATGTTCGGGGTGTATAGGCGTCGCGCGTTGACCCAATTCCGTTCACGTTTGGTTTGCCCAAAACAAGGGGAAAGCGGTGGAGGAGTAACAGGAGAGGATATACACAAGCTAAGCCAATTGCTCGAACGCGTTTGGTTGTATTGAGAGGGATACAAATGTCCGATCGGTTCTGTCCATTACTACTGGCACTGAAAAATATATAGCTGACGTGTTTCTGAATGCTATGCTGCTGGATTGGTTTGTGTTTGGCTATTAAAAGGGCTCGTCTGCATTTATGTGACTTGAATTATCGTGGAAAAAGGGTATATTGGCGGTAGACATAAAAGTTTTTATATAGTAAAGAATTAAATGGAATTTTAGAAGGAAAGAGAAATGGATAAAGAGGTCTTATTTGATTTCACAGTGTAATCTGTACAAATTGTTCTGTAATTTACAATATGTAAAAATACGATATTTACAAAAAACTTTATTACTTAAACTAGTATTTATTAAATTACTTTATTAATTAATATAATGTAATAGGAAAATTATTGAGTCGAGTGCACTAAATACATGTAAACATTAATTTTCAATCAAAATTTTCATAATTTTTTCATTTATGTTTTTTCTTAATTTCATAGTTATTTATTTAAAATAATTAAATTTACATTCCATGGTCATCCTCTCTTTTATATTATGCATTCAAGAGATTGACAAACTTTCTGCATGATGAATATTTAGACATATTAAAGATATCGAGAAATTCAGTTTTATTTATAAAAGTTTAATAGCTGTCTAACCAATTTTGAATGTTGAACCCTGAAATTTTATATTATAGTTTCTTTTTTCGGCGGTATAAAATATTCGAAATACAGGAATCGACCCAACTCGAAACATAACTGTCAAAACTTGAACCATATTATTTTGAAATTATAGTTTTATGTGTTCTTAACTACAGTAGACGCCTTTGAAATATGAATTCAAGTAAAACTTTTATCTAAAGATCTATGGAATAAATTCCATAAAGTATCAAAATACTTAGAAAACTACACTATAAGTTTCAACCCTAATTATTTCTAAAATTTAAGACAAAAATTTTAGTTTTGTTTTATGATAATCTTTATTTTCGAAGTTTTGATAGTTCAGTAACAGAAGACATTCATAAATCGCTAACTCTGACTTCTTCCTTATTTTAGAGTATTTTTGTTTAACTATTGTAATACTCTTTATATTTGTACACATAAAGTGTATTCCAAAACATAAGTCAAATCTATATTACAATAACTCTTTATATTTACAAATTAATTGCTTTTCTCTAAATACGAATAAATGATGTGCTTTTCTTTTTAAATAACTCGGTTGATTTCACGTAAATTCCACTTGTTCGAATTTTCACATCTTGCAGCTTATACTCATATCATCCTTAGGCTAACCATTACACAATTAAACCAACCCATCCACATTTATTCTACAACCAATTGCTTTCTCGTTACAGACCTCAGCGGAGGCAACAAAGGACAGCAGCAACGACGTCTTCCTGAGCGTGCGCAGCTCGCCCGAGTGCAAGGGTCTAATGGCCCCAGCAACGGACCTCGGCGCCGAGTGGCGACGTAACAAACAGCTGGATGGAACAGCCGCAGGTGCGGACGCCTCGTTACCATTACTCCGTGGCCTCTCGCCTACGCCTGGCCACGCGATCGCCCAGCATCATTCCTCGCCGTTCTTTAACGCCAAGCGCAAGAAGTACGTGTATCCGATCACCCTCGTCGGACGTGGTGAAAGCAGTGTGTAATGAAGAGAGGACGTTGTTGAGAGTGGGAGAGAGGGAGAAAGTCGTTAGGGTTGGTTTGAGGGATAGGAGAAGTTTGGTAGAGAGTTGATGAAGGTCGAGACTCTTAAAAAAATAATTGGTGAAAAAAATCACTGTTTTTGATTTCCGTTAAAAAATCAATGAAAAATTACTGTTTTTGTCAACGGCTTGCCAATCCACGGAAATAGCAATGACTTTTAATGTGGTTTCAATAAGTTTTATGATAAACTGATCAGAGTATTGATAATTAGTTTCTAAATCGTATTTCGTTCATTAGTCAGTGGGTAAGCCCTTTTTTCTCGTCACTAATATGCACTACGGTGAACCAGAGTATCAGCGAATTTTGACTACTTTATTTGAGTATTTATGTTATCTGTTTTCACTTATTTTTATTCACTTATTTTATGGTTGTGTTGTATGTGGCAGTGTAGAATATGTTATTAATTGTTTACGTAACTTTTACGAAAAGTTTATTTTCGGCGCAATTTTAAGGAACTTTTATTTGACCTCTACCAAACTTATCCTATGATCGAGTTGGTTATATTGGAAAGACGAGTAGCGTGGACGTTTCTTTTGAGGATGAGTGCGAATACCAACCGTTTTAAAATAATTAAACGTGTACAAAAATACTACCAAAGGATCAAATTTAATTTAATTCTCAACTACCTGTATTATTTAATTTAACAGTTTTTGATAAGTAATTACTTGCGTAGATGTTACTCTATAGATTGAATAAGTTTTAAAATCATGCTATTGTAGGATTATTTAATTCAAACCTATTTAATTGTATGTTTTATTATAATTTTTCATATGTATTAACACGAGTATCCATTTCTTTTTCATAGATTATAAGGAAAAACTGTGCCAAAGAGAACAATAACTAACAAATAATTCGTATTTATTCAAATTTCAAAAGAAACATCCACCATCAATTTTTTCCAATTAACTATATTTCTCAAAATCAACAACCGTCTTCGTCTTTCACTTTATTACCATACTTAATTACCTGCAGAAATATGTCAAATCATTTTTGTAATATATATTATATATAACGGATAAAGGCCTCATTCATAGAATTTGTTATGTTATACAGTGTCAATACAAAATCGAGAGTGAAAAATTAATGAAAACTATTTCTCGAATATCCGTTCTTCCATCTGTACCTTGTTATACTTTCCTCTCGATGATTCTACGCGACACTCATTTGTATTAGTAAAGCGTATTTTTATGTGTAAATAGTTATTCGTAATTCACGTAGATCTGGTTGAGCATACCAAAGATGTAGTATTCATGCAATTGTTCATTGCATTATTTATTTCGTTTTAACGACATAATTCTACTTCTCACATTAAGTGTATTTTTATTTCCAAGACTGTATTGTATAAAAATTTTGTTTTAGTTTAATATACTGTAAATCACAAAATAATTCTTTATAGAACTATATAATAAGCTGCATGTAAACTCGCAAATGTGTAAATATTTATGCGCTCATTAATAACTGTAATATAATTTTCAGAAAATTTCAATTCATATTCATAACAATCTTTACAATATGTGATAGATTAATATGTTGCATTACCGGTTTAATTGAAATTTCTTTATAAATAGTGCAATAGAGAATAAAATACATCATTAATATTTTTCTTAATATTTATAATAGTAATATTATACATAGCATATTGATAATCATGAAAAACGTGTACAATACGTCCATCAAAAATAACTAAAGACATCGTTTGAAATATTATTATTTTTCATTGACAAAGATAATGACTCAACAACAAATTGCGGATAAATATGCTCTAACTAAAATTATTCTTTACCGCTAAACAAATCAGATTTTAACTTTTGACATGATAAACGTTGACAAATAAGTTTAAGTACTAAATAGTGTAATATACAATAATGTTTTTAGAACTTTTAAACTAAAGAGATAACATATTTTGTACAATAGCAATTTCGAAAATATTCACAAATCCAGAAAGTTTTAATTGTCCAAGTAAAAAAAGGTAGAGAATGATTACATGCAAATGTTAAAAAATATTTTAATGCTGTATCTTGATTTGTCATATATTTAATGTTAAATTCTATTTTTATAAACTTTATATCAACTTTACTTATTCAGTTAAGCTTAAAATTATAAAAATAACTTACGAAAAAAAAAATTTTAAGAATATTATGATTTTAAAATGATTTTTATAATTATCGATATGTGCAAGTAGTTCAATGAGTCTTGAAAGGGTTGAATGTTTCATCGCCAACGGGACCATTAGAGTGCAAATATTTGTTTTTAAAAGAATTTTGTAAAAAATTTGCGTTTACGTATTGTAGGGAATATCTAGTATTCATAAGTTATATTTGTGCGATGTCATGTGTCAATTTCCATTAAGAATTTATATATTCTTTTGGGATTCGTTTTTTTCACACGTTTTGTTACACTGATTAGATTAGAAATTATGGATGTGATGTAGAATTGTAAAGTTATTAATTATACTTAAATCGTTGGAGGCTTCGGAATGAAAGTCGAAACTATATTTTTCAAAATTTTGCTTAGGCTCATGTTCAGACGACGATACAATTTTTGTATTGAAAAAACTAACACATAAATAATTTGTACTAACTATTCCTATATAATAATAATAAACTATTTAATCAGTGCAATGTAATACATAAATATATATTTTCGAAGTTTTAGCGTGATCTAAAGCAAAATTTATCATCACTGATATTTCGAATCCTTCAACGTCAAAACTTAAGTAAAAAAAAAAATTAGATTTTCAAAGAAGCTACCAATTTCCTAAAAGTTTCTTTGAATGAATTCTGATGAGATACTGCGATACTAGCTCAGAAATGCCAGAGTCGAACTAGGTATACACTGACGATAAAGACAAAACAAAGTAAGATAAAACAGTTCGATCTACATTTGACGACGTGTCTTTTCTCCGAATCTAGTCAATAAAGATTGTCGCGTCGAGGGACACTGTACTTATGTATAAAGTAGAGTACTAATGGGAAAAAAATAACGACTAGGACCGAAGGGAAGGTCGCGACTTTATTCTAGTCAAAAAAAAAAGAAACCTTCAAACGCTTAGGAAAATGTAGGATCGATTATTATATAAATAGTTCAGTGCGTTATATTTATAGGACAAACTTGTAGAAAGAGTAATATATTATATCGAACACAACACTTGAGAGATGATACTTTGTAAGAAATAAAATTTGTGAAAACAAAAATGTGTGCTTATTGTATATTTACCAGAAAAAAAACCTTACAGATATTAAGGATTGATTTCTACTAACTAAATATTTTAACTGTATTAGTTCTATGAAAATCGTTATAAATGATTGAAAACAGCAACACGTTTGATGTGTAAACATACGTAAAAATAATTGCAACAGAATAGGTAACTTCTTCAACCAATACGATAAGTTGGACTTTTGGACAAGCATGGAATTGTACGAGAGGACATAAAAGTAATAAAAAGTCAGAATTATTCTTGTTGTACCTAGTAAAAGACATTTAAAATTAGAGCAATGAACGTATAAAATAAACGATAAACTATAAGCATTAAATTCTTCATTAAATGTCGCGTAAGTTAAATTAAATATTTTTAACATTTCAATTTTAACACTTTCATTCTCTATCAGGTAGCTTAATGGTTAGATATGAATTAAAAGAAAGCAGTTCGTAGTAATAACGTTTGATTGAAAAGTATTGAAAATAGTATATAAATGAAATTAAGTTTTAATAAAAGTATATATAATGAATTATATTAAATGCAACTAAATATTTCGCAATCCTCTTACTTATATAAATTATTAATTACAGCGCGAAACTTTATGTCGTGCAAAATGTAAAGTTCTGAAGATACACACAGCCCGTGACAATTTTCCATCCGTCGGTACAAAGCTTTTGCACGGGTGAAAAGGGCTCGGGGCTGACGAGCGCTTATTTGTGTACCGACGATACTCGTTTAGACTCGCCATACGTAGAGGAGTTCATTTTTTTTAGCTGTTGGTAACGATACCTCTGATATCGATTGTTTTGGATACGCGTGCGCAGTATCGCTTCGTCTAAGTTTATATCAGTAGGGATGATAAATGAATTGATAAGTGGTGTCGCGACGACTAGAGCAGTTGGTCCCTGAGATGAAGTGGTTTGAGAAGATATATTGGGAGGATGAGAGAGTCAGCAGGGTTAGACGGTATAGTGGAGGTTTGATTGCATGTTTGATTAATGAAGGCTTTCATTCGAGCGTCAGTTGCAGGCTGAGTTGTGAGCTTACTATATAGAAGTTTGTAGTTGAGCAAGTTTAATATTGTGCTCGATCAATGTGCATTTGTTAATATCAAAAGACAATATATTTGATGTTTTACCAGAAGAAAATATAGTTTAGTGAATGCATTCAAATAATAATAAAATTTGAAATTTAAATAACGTAAGAAAATTTGTATAAGGTCTATAACTCAGTTTACGATAGTTAATAATGCCTTTTAGATATATATTTTTATTATTTGGCGCAATTGGAATACACGTATCAATGATAAGTATATGTATGGAATTTCACTTTGTGACAACCTTATTTCTTTATAATTTATATTCCAATTTTCTCATAAGTGGTACTTTGTGAATTATGAATTCATGCATTTTGATTCTATATATGTAAACTCATTTATCGAAAATGTACATAGTTGTCGTTCATTTCGGATTTCGAATAATTGATTATTGCAAAATTACAAAGAGAGATTCTACAATGCAGAATGAAAATTTCAAATTACAAAGACGAAAAACAGTTTATGTAATAATAAATAGAAAAATAACATTTTAATTTAAAAAGAAAGTAGTATCGTTTTAGGTTTGAAAATAAACTTTGATGTACGACAAAAAAAGGTTTATAATAAAACAATTTCTTTGAAAAAAAAGTACACACGTATAAAACCTGTGTATATTATTATAGTAATGAAAACAGCAAGGAAATGTGAGGAAAATAAAACAAACATCTTTTATTAATAAATTATGCGTTATATTTGCAATCTTTATTTGCTCACAATCTTACGGTCCATTGTTCACGAGACATTAATTTGAAAACTCGTTACCTGGTGCAAGCGTATTTTCTATGTCACTCTCGTACTCACTCTTACTCTTACTCTCTCACTTTCTCTCTCTCTCTCTCTCTTTCGTTCTTTCTCACGCTCTTGCGCACAAAAAAATGGTAGGGATAAAAGCCGCGGCAGCCTCGGGTAAAAAAAAACTCCTTTGGCTTATGCGTGCGAACTTTTTTGTTTGCTTTCCGTTTGAAAACAAATCTTTCTTTTTCTCTGTATTCGCGTTCGCGTGTGCTTTAGATTTTTTGTTTCCACTCTACGCAGTAGATATAATGCATACGCTCAACGTTAGGGGGAGTAGGTATACCAATTTTTACATATCTCTTTCTTTCTATTTATTTCATTTTTTGCGAAACATAGGTGTGGAGATATCGTTTTATCTCCCGTATTTAGTATATAATCGTTTCATACTTTTTTTCTTTTTACGTACCGTAAACGATATATTTATCTTTTATTGAGGAACTCAATTTTCTTTCTTTTTTTCTTTATTTAGTAACGTAAATGTGATTATAACTGGAAATGTACAAATCTGTAACCGTTTCGAATGGTTCAACAAGTATATATAGAGCGTTTAAACTATAAATTTAAAATGACCATTTCTCTATTCAACAATCTCATAACTTTCGTCAATTCTCACGGACGATTCACACTCGTGTTATCATTCGCTATTTGAAGCATAGTTTTAAATTCCTCTAAGAGTTCCCTAAAATTCTTCTTTTTTTTTATCATATATAACTATATGTAAGATTTTCCTCGCATATCACTAATTATTACATACGAT
The DNA here is from genome assembly GCA_035583055.1 of Torymus tubicola. NCBI lineage: Eukaryota > Metazoa > Arthropoda > Insecta > Hymenoptera > Torymidae > Torymus > Torymus tubicola. The sequence goes on from JAWWEQ010000001.1 coordinate 32,748,144, forward strand.
AAATTACGCTAAGTAGGCCATTTTTGTTCGTCGCTTAAGACTTAAGAGACTACGGTTTTTCTTGGTTTCTTGTTCACCTTAAGATTACGAAGAAAATTTGCGCTCAAATGCGAACGTGATCCAAAAAATTTGTATCCTCCATCCACGTCGTAATAGTAATATAATTGCCATTCTCGTAGTATTGGGTTGCATTTGCTTATTACTCTTTTTATGTTCCCATGTCGTCGTGTAGAATTAGAAAAATCGTTTATTTAGCGCATCGTAAATATTGTAATTGTTATTAGACTTTTAAGTAACAGTATTGGCTGTCTTAAAAAGTTTCACGTTGTCTTCGAATGGCCCCAATCTGAAAAGCATCATATAATTATATTTAAAAACAACCAGTGTTATTACTTTACATGCGTATTGCTAATTTTTATTTGAAATCATCTTTCTTCTCATTTTATCTCTATCAAAAAAATATTTTTACGACTAATCATACCCAAATAATTATAAAAAAAAATTACTGCTTCTAATCTAAACAAAATTTACTATTTCAATTTTTAATTTATTAAAAATTCATCACATTTCCCTTTCAACCAATTAATTTATTCTCCTCCCTAAAAATACTTCTACACCTTCGTCTCCTCTACTCACCGGTTGTGGAATTCCTCTGTCGCATGAAATCGTAGGCGTCCAAAAGAGACAGAACAATTGTTTGCGACGTATAGATACGAAAAAAACTTGCGTGCCGCGACGAAGGAGTAAAAATCGTTTTCCCCCATATACATATGTGTATAACACCGATGCGCACCAATGTATATATATATATCTATATATAACTCATTCTCCTTTCTCTCATCATTTTTTCATCTCTATCTTCTTCTTGTTCCTCCAAAATTGGTCGTACGGCCGCGCGCCGCAAGCTCGGCGAGGGCACGTAGGTGTGTGCAGCACTTAGGTACCCCGCGCAACGAGCGGCGGCGCGTTTATATTTCGGCCGTTCGTTGGCCCAATGTGGCCGGGACAAGACAAACAACAAAAAGGCCCCGGTGTCTGTACAAACTGCGCGGGACGCGGTGCGCATCCTCCTTGGCATTTTTATATAATGGTACGGTTTTATTGCGTGACGTCTCTGAGTTTCGTCGTCGTAGTCGTAGTCGTCGTCGTCGTAACCGTCGCGAGGTCAACGCAACGCGACGCAAAGGCAGGTGGTGCCAACATTGAGGTAATCGTCGGCCATCTGTAGGCGCGGCGCCTCTCAAAAACAAAGTTTGCGGGTTAGGCTTCTTCTTCTTTGGTTCGCTTCATTTCTGAAATGTTGAAAGATTATGGTGTTGTTAAAGAATTGAAAAATATTAGTCTTTTTGATGAAATAATCGATATTTTTATTCTATAGGTAAATAATTTGGTTGACAAAAATTTTAAAAGCTATTAAAAAAAATCTTCACTTTTGAGGGTTGTCCAATTTATTTTTTGACAAAAAAGACAAGTGCGAGAACTTGAACATTTTTCGGAATACAAACTACAATGCAATTCAATAAAGGAGTTTAAAAAAAGAAATTTTTAACAGTTCTACAAGATTATGAAAAAGATATATCAGCGGAAAATAATCGTCTGATTAATTTGAATTAATTTTAATTAAATAATTTAATAGTTTCTCTATAGGAAGCGATAGTGTAAATATTCTACTTTATAATTAAAATTAAAAAAGACTTTTTAATAATTTTCAATACAATTAAGAATCAAACTTTTTCATATCAACCAAAATATCTGACATTACAACCAACAACAATCACATACTTTTTCCTCGGCGATGCTACTAGTCGACGCCATCCTATGGGACGGCTCGAGTCTCCTGCGTCTCTCTTCGATCGCCTCAGTGTCGAGGCTGATGGTCGTCTGAAGGGTCTGCGTCACCGAGGCTGCGTTCACGTGGCGCGTCTTGATCAGTGGCGGATTACGCGACTGTGGTATAGCAAAAGCGCGCCTCAATGCACCGCGTGGTGGCGACGGCGGAGGATACGATATACCTGCTCGAACGAAATCAGTTGCCGTTTCGTATTAGTATTTGGGTAGCGAAGAAGTACTGGTTGTAGGGGTGTGGGTTAACGAATTTATTTTTCGTATTGTGTGCACACTCTGGTAGAAAAGTGCGGTTCTTATATTGTGAAAAAACGTGAGATGTGAATTTAGATTTTAAAAAAAGTGTTTCGTAAGCTTGAATAATAAAGGTTTTGGTGTGATTATTCGCAAAAGAAAAATTATTAATATTTCAGGTCGTGGATATTTTGTAATTTTATTGGATTTTAAGCTGTTTAATTAAATAAGCGCAATTCATGTAAGGTTTTTCTACCAGAGCTGTATTATCGCACATAAATTATAAAGTATTTTTTTACTCTTTTACAACATATTGCTTAACTTATAAGTCTATGCTTTATAATGGAACAATAGTTAACAAGAAATATTTTTTCGTTATAAGTTCTTTTACATTTTTTTTTCTTTAACTTAGTTCAATATCTATAAGAATTATATTATCAAAATTTTTTATTCTCCATATTTAAATAAATTTAAAGTTTTGAAAGAACAAATTCGTTAGTATTCTAGTAAAAGCCGACTTTCTTGTTTTATTTTAAACATTTTTGTGACATATATTGCTTGCAACTGAGAACATTAAAATAATTTTAATATAAATTTTGGTCATAATAATTACAGAGAAAGTCATGTATTAATTATTATAAATATATGTAACAACTGAATTTGCCATAGTATAATAACCTATAATACGTATTAAAAACTTACAAGATATTTACAGTAAACTATCCAATAACTAAATTTAAGTTACTCTACCAAACGAAGTATAAATACAAACTGCAACCATTAAAGCACTGGAAATCAAATTACTTAATAACTAATCTCAACTTGCCAATTATTTAAAAAAGCAAAGCATTAATGAATTTAAAGCTCAAAAAAAACAACAACAAAAACTGAAGTGCAAAATTCTTCTTTTACAGCCGGTCAAAAATCGACTTTTACAAGCCCCACGTATAGTATCCGATAAAATAATCGGCATAGGCGGGCATAAAATAATGAAAAAGTCGTTTGCCTTTTTTCTTAAATGAAAATTCACCTCGATGACCCGGCGACAAGAGGGTATCCTTGCTCTTGGTGATCTGCGGCACGATGAGGAGCGAGCTCGGCGGTGTCGGCGATACCGTTGACGTCTGCGGCGACGTGGCGAGGGTGAGGTTCGGCAGCGACTGGCCTAAGGACGAGTAGGCAGGTACCTGGACGCTCAGTGTGTTCGGCGTCGGTGATTTGTTCAATAGTGAGCGCCTACTGAAGCACGGAGGAATAAAGATAGTTAGATTGTGGTGTGGTATGACTGGTTTGAATGATTGTATGCTTGTCAAAAATTACATTCTTCATGATCAAAATGGTTATAGTTGAATAAATGAAACAGTTTTTTGCTTGCGTTTTAGTAGAGTTGTGAAGAAATTTAAAAATAAAAGTACGTATGAAAATTAATATAGATATGTATTGAATGCAATAAATTACTTTGTAATGAACTGAATGGAGAATGTATTTTTTGACAAGTACGTAATTCTTAATTAGCGCATTTTTTGGAGAAAAGATTATTTTATTTCGTAATTATTGTATTTTCTTGACAAAAATTATTATTTTTCCTACAGGAAAAATAGATTTGCCATCAGAAATATTGACAATGGCCGAAAATATAGTATATGACTTTTTGTAAAATGCACTCAAAATGTAATTATTCTACATTTTTCAAATACTAAACTTTTTTACAAATGGTCAATTTGTGGCTCATTTGCGGAGAAAACAATTGCTTTTCTTAATTTAAGTTTTATTGCATATTTTCCATAGATGTTAAAAATATTTTAAAGAAGTATTGAAAAATCAAAGTGATGCATAGAAAACAAGTTCATAATCTTTCCTCGGCAATTAAATTAAGCAAAATAAAAAAAGCTTTAACATAATAGTCGGATTGAATTTTACAATATAGAAATACGAGATCATGTCATGCTTAAGGTAAATAAAGATAAAGATTTGCGAATTACTTACATGCAAAAGTCGAGTGCACTTAGGATACTAAAATAAAACATTATTAATTAGAAGGAAAAAGTAAGGATAGAAAAGCAATAATGGCATATTTAGTAATTTATTTAAAATTAAATTACTACAGAATTCATAACATTGGATATTTACAATAATTTTACAATTTTCATATAAATAAAGGTAACAACTATCGAAAATTAAAATTATCAACTGCCGTATATTTAATATTGATAACAATAATATTATTCGTTTGTGCTACTATTATTGTTCATGCACTAGACTATAACGTAGCAAACAAATTGTTTTTATTAATAATAGACAAAGCATAAAGCTATATTTTATTATTAATTTTTCATTGACTAATGGAAGTGATTAACTAACTAAACAAAGAAAAAATTAAAATATTTATTTACGTATTTACGCAGCATTAATTTGAAATCTATAGAAAAATAATATTGTATTTGTGATACTACCGCTAATTAAAATTTCTAATTACATGTAATTTTATATACAATTCAATTTTAGAATTATTATTTTACTTTTCGACTTTACAACGAAAAATGCATTCTTAAATAAAGATTAAAATTCATTTCTTTTATAAAGAAGTATAACGGGAATGTAAAGAAAGGAACATCACATATAATCTAACACATTAAAAACGTTTAGTAAGAAAAAACCTAATTAGAAAATACTTTGTTCGTTGGCTTGTCTATGCTATCACAAACGTGCAAATAATATCTAATAGTAAATAATAAAAGATCATCGAATAACTAAAGTTATTCATCTATTATTAAGGATCTTTTTAACCATACACAAAAGATTTGGTACATCATTTTTAAAATTCTATTATGTGAAATTAATTGTGAAAGAAAAATTTTCATTATTTAAGACGCAAAGTCTATTAAAGTTTTATATATTATACTGTTTAACAAATATATGCATATTTACAATTATACTGCGTTCTTAACGTGATTTCGTATAACTACTTGTTTTACAATTTATATACAATATATATACTTAAATTGTAATACAGTTATTTCATGTTAAGTTTCATAAATATTATTCAAACAGTACTAAAATGTTCAACAAACTGTAATAACATAAGATTTATATCAATGGTTATTGGTATACTTTGAACAATAGAAAAACAATTTTTTTGTTATTTGAGAAATATTCTGGCATAAAAACAAGAATACTTTTATAATAAAAACAATTTATGGTCATAGCATTTTAGTTATCCATTTGTAAATTGTCTTTAAGATCTCGTCTCAGAGAAATAGTTGTTCATTTAAATACTTTAATTAAAATTTGATATTCTGAAATATCAAAAATAACCTTTGCTACAATTTCTAAAAAATACTTGATTGCTCTTAAATTATCGAGCTGCTATTTGAAATAAATTTGTTTCTGCGTTCTAAATTCAACTTGAGATAGCATTTGAAAAATGTGACATAATTTAGTATAGGAAGAAGCTGTCATAAGACTTGAATAACTTGTATATAAAAATAATAAATCCGTACCCTATAAAAGATAGTATTCCGGTATATGTCACAAAAGCTACGAAAGCTGCATACGTTTACTAAAGAAAATCAGCCAACTCTTTGAAAATGCTCAAGGTGTAAATTTTCAGCATAAAAAAATAAATATAACATACGTTTCTGTTTCCAGAAACCTTAATTATCATTACTCTAAAAAGCGTGATTTTAGCATTAACGTAATACCTTTTCAAAATACTAACTCAAGAGAAATTTTGACACTCCAAATGGTAGAAATGAATATGTGAAAAGCCCTATGGAGCACACGAAATAACGAGCCTTGGGATATCTTTCTACTAAGAAAGAGATATTTTATCTCAACGGGATTCCTCTCAAAGCTTGCGTCTGCGGAGGATTTCCATTTGTCGAAAAGAAAAAAAATTCCTTCAATTATGCAGGCAAGATTCGACATTATTTTCACGTAAGAATGATTTCACTTTGAGAGTATAAATAATTCATCAGTAAACCACGACTAACGAGTAATTTTGTAATATAATTGTTCATAAAAACTTGATGAAAAAAAGTTATTTATTATATCTCGTTAATTCGTTCGCTCCAGAAAAAATCGCATCCAACTAAAAAGAAAGACTTGGATAAAAAAACAAAACAGCTCAGACCACTATACACATAGGCCCACTCGCACACGACACGTGTACACCCACACGAAAGAATAGACAATAGTATATATATAATATAGAGAAGATGTATATATAGATGTTTATATATATATAGGCATGGTACTCTACTACAAGGTACACAAGGCTCAGGCTGAGTGCGCGAAATGCGTAGACCGGTGTCACCTGATCTGTAGCTGCCTATGGTTGTGTCCAGCTGCACCCCCAGCCGCCGCTGCAGCAGCGGCTGCTGCAGCTGCTGCTGCTGCCGATTCAGTTCCTTCCTCTGAAGATACACTCGATGCCCTTGGCGGTTCGGTTGTCTCTACACTGACGTTACGACTGGCGTTGTAACTAGGTAAGAAGTTACTGCTACCCGGCGATGCACCTTCCATTTCCATGCTTCCGCTGCAAAGGCAAATGCTGCATTTTAACGCGAGGGCGGTCTGTTGGTAGGCCCGAAGCGGGATGAGCTACTAAGGGAGGGTCAGGTTACTACAGACTAAGGGTCGTCTCGAGAGAGCCAGAAATCATAGGGGGATACTTGCATAATAACGAGCTGTGAGTGTGGAGTGTGAGTGAGAGTGATGGGGGTGTACGTATGTGAGGCGAGATTATCGTTTAGTGCGGTCGTTACTTGGTTTGCTGATATAATTTTTGGTTTATTTTTTGTTTTTGGAGTGAAATTTCATTGGGAAGGTAAGTGCGTCCTGATGGAAATCGATCGTTGTTTTTTTTTTTAAATTTATGAAACGGTTTTTTTCGTGTGCATAAGTTTATAATGTGACTAATTGGTATAGTAGAAAGAAATCGTTTCATAAATAGGAGAGCGATTTCAAAAAGGACACACTTTAAATATTTTTAATAATGGGTAGAAAAAAAACAAATGTTCGACTTTTTAATGCATAAAATAATTAGTCGACTAAGATATTTAATATAAAAGTAAACATAAGAAAATTAAAAATAAATTATTTTTTGATAATAAACACTTTAATTAAAATATGAAAATAAAGTAATTATATAAATATATCATCGTACTTATAAGTAATTGATGAGTAAAGAAATTTACTGCTGCGACATGAAACTTAACTCCAAAAGTTGTAAAAGTGCAACTATTGTGAAAATAATTTTGTACCGGCTCTTTTCTACTTACTACAATTATTACATCTGTAACTAGTTAAAACAATCATATTTACATTACATTAGATTTACATTTTTTTTCAACATTACCTTTCGATTACAAAATTTTGATTGGAGGGTGTATATGATGTTGCTGTGCAAAGGTGAATATCGACATCAATATATTCAACATGAACTATTTTTAAATAAAATATATAGTACTTTCCAGTTAAATTTTACAAGTATACATATTGAAGACTAATTTACAAATATTAGTAAAAAATATCAAATAAAATAAACAACAACATACGCAAAAAATTCTCCATATTTTCGATACTCTCCCAGCAAAACCACATACACCATCTCCACCCCCCCAATCCAAATCCAACCCCCAACCCTCGTTGTTCGTGTGTTCGAAACACAAACTGAAAGTACGTAGACTTGCAATTGTGGCCCCCTCCCAGGGCTTACGAACCTGTGGCTATGAGCGAGACTGCTGACGCGTGAGGCACGACTACTGCCGCGTGGTGTTCTTGGTAGGCCGGTGTCACCGCAGAGCTCGTCCATGTCGAAGTCACCGTCGCCTAGGTAAGTACTTGCTTGACGACTCACCGTGCCTAGAGTTAACGAACTGCCTAGCGGTGGTAGCTTCAGCATCGTTAGCTGTTGTTGCGCCTTGCGTATCGATTCCGACCATGACTGCGGATGAAAAGATGATGATTATTCTTTCGTGATTTAGTGGTATGTTTTTATCTTTGTATACGTAGAAGTGGTTTTGTAAATCTTTTATCTTGGTATAGTAATTTCGTATGTTTTCGTAAGTAGAGATTGATATTTTTTTATAAACGTGAGCACAATTGTGGTAGCATTTTGGTTGAATGTAGGGTAAAATAACGATCAAACAAATCAGTGAGCTTATAAAATTATAAAGCTCGGATTGGTCTAGTTTAGCTATATATTTCAAGTTGATTAAAAGGATACTCCAAATTAGTAATATTACTTTTATGAGTGTTGTTTCAATTTCCGAAGGAATTTTAATTTAATATTTCAATATTCGATTAACTTTTCAATAAGTTACAATACTCAGGTCAGTCCTTCCAATTTCATGTTTCTACATGGTTTGCTCGTTGGTTCTACTACTAAGGTCTAACTCAAGTTCAATATACCCTCTTATTGCATCTGGAGGTTCGTTTTCCATACATAGCCAGGGGCATTATTCAGTGAACTTGCAAAATTCATTGTTTCGAACTTTGAAATAAATGAAGCCGAATAGCGAAGATTGTCAATTGGTTATCGATAAATGAAAATTTATTAAAATAAATGAAAAATAAAGATAGACCTGAATCAGATTTTATTGAATTATTGTATCGAAATCGGTATATTACTTTTTATTAAGCTACACGTTCCTTTTTACAGTCAATAATCTGGATTTTATACCAACTAATTCGTATTTGATATTAAAATTTTCCAACTACGTGTTGAAGAATTTGCTTCAAAATCAAGTCCATGACACAAGGCAAACTATATACAAAAACCTACATCTCACCACAGCACTGGCATATCGTCAAATTACAAACCCCCACAATGCCCCTCCTTTCAATACCCAATCGCAACAATACCCTTCTTCTCCATTGCCTTCTCTCAATCCAGCTGCAAACAAACAAACAATCTCTCTCTCTCTCTCTCTCTCTCTCTCCGCCAGCCATTGAACCAGCCTCTATATAAAGCAACACGTACGCATTGTCTCTTCCACACATATATGCACATGCACACACATTGCAACTCTATATACATGTAAAAGCTCTTACCTTGGCAAGCTTAGGCTCACCGGCACTAAGCACGAGAGCAGCCGATGCAGCACCATACTCGTTCAGGTAGACAAGCCCGAGACTTGACGGCTCCTTCAGTTCGTGAATGCGTATGCGGTCGACGACGTACGGCTGACGGATGATCTTGAGGCCACCGCCAGCAGAGCCTGAGCCACTGCTCGAGGATTGCTTCTTGGTCGACTGCTTGCAGATCAGTAGCATGTCCGTGAGGAGGAGCACGTGTACCTCCGCCTGTCAAATGCGCAATAGCGTGTATATGTATATATCTAGCTGGCTTCTTGGAATAACTGTATAAGTGACGAATTTTGGAAAATTGATTTTACGCGATTTTCTGTACTTTTAAATAGTCCTCTATCATGTAATCGGAAAGTGCTAAGGTATAGTCCTTTTTTTGAATGAATACGTGATAAAACACTATAAGAGCATATTTTTCAAAATTTTCTCGGAATAACCATATATCTCCATGTTGTCTAAATGATTTCTAAGAAAACACTATAATTGCACCGGTTTTAAGAATAATTTTCAAAAAAACCTATATAATTTTACTTTTTTTAAATAAACGAATTATTTATCAATTATCTAATTATTTTATCCAATCACCTTTTTATCTTATCTTTTTCTATTTTTAAAATATTTTTTAACTTTTCGAAATCATGTAGTTTGTTTTCTTTTGGAATTGAGAGAATTATGATGAGGAACTGTGGATTTGAAAGGTATAAAGTAGTACGTTTTTATGGTATAGAAATGTAGAAATAATAAAATGTTATTTATTTGTTGGTATTAATGGAATTAGAATATGTATAGGAAAAAGGATTAAATGGTGCAACTTGTAAGAATTTTAATAGAATTTTAATTTAATTACAGCTTCACAATTTTTTTTTTTGAAGAATACAAGCTATATGTATTCTTATTAGTAGAGTTGCTTTTATCAATTCATATACTTAATTAACTGAACTGTATTAATAAGATCTGATTTTAGAGTTAAAGTTGGTATCACGAGTATTAAATATTTATAATTAAATTAATTCATCAAAACGAATATTATTGTAATAATCGATACTAAGAACATAATAATATTCGGTTCTAAAATTACAATCTTCACTTCTGATTTATGTTCCTGATCCGTATGTGAAATAAAATATCGCGAAATAACGAAAATAGCTTGAAAATATCAGTCCACAGTGTTATTAAATTTTCAAAACTTTCTACCACAAACAAAAACGATCGACTTGTTGTTTTAACAGCATCGAACAATAATCCCACGCCAGTTCGTTGCTAAAATAAAAATCTTGATACTTCATTCGCGTTATACTAGTGAATTGTGCAGTTTGCTTATTCAAGGTCTAAAAATAATTTGCACAAGTTACTAAGTTTACTCTTCATCTGCAACTACGTATAAATAAACCCAATACCGACTATTATTACTTTTCACTTGACTCAGTTACCAGTACAATGAATTTTCGAGGAAACGAAACTGCAATTATTCATCAAATATTCAAAACCGTATTTCCCTGTTATGTAAAACCGTCGCATAAATCTAAAGTAAATTTCCGTTCCTATACGTAACCTTCACAAGATTCTCTCCCTCTCTGTCTCTCTCTCTCTCTCTGTATGCAAATGAAATATACAATTCGTTTACGCACTGCAATCCAATAATACACAGTACAATACTCAACGGTAATTTAAAAATGCTTTTTCTTCTAGTGCTCTTACCTTACTGGTAGCAGCATCGCGTAGCTTAAGGTCACCTTCACGTAAAAGCGTCCTGAGGGCATCTTTAGGACAACCAGGCATTGGCGCGGACATAATGTCCAGACTGCTGTGTAACTTGATGAACTTCTCAAGCTCCTCGTCGCGTGACTCCACAACATCGTAGCTCTCGAGACGAGCCGCGGCGCTTGCTAGTCTCGCTGTTTCTTCGCTGCGGCGCATTGCTGCGTTTACGGATGCCACAAAGTTGTCCACCGATTTGATCTGCAGATATTATGCATTAGAAAACAACTATATTAAGAATGGTGATGTCAAGCTCAAAGCTCTTCATTTTATGGTATAATTTATTATATACCATGTTGTTATATGATTATACTCGATATTTTTTACTGATTTAGTGTACATGGAGTAATATAAAAATAATTAATACTTATAAGAGAGTAAATGATTAAAATCAAAGAACAAAAATTAATTACCATAATGGTCAATTCGGTCCGTTGGTCCTCGTGCTCCGTGTTTTTGTGAACGGCTTTCAATAATAGCGAGTACTTGGTTATTCTTTGCATTGGCTTTACTAAAATGTCGAGTAGCCTCAAACGGTTGCAGTCTTTTTGTGTTTCGCACCACTGCAATTCAAAATAAAATACACTTTTTTCAACCCATTTCTTTTTTTTTACAAATAATAACTCGAATTCTATTTACTTTTTCCACTTTTACGTGAATTTTCCAACCTTATTTAAAGCTATACCTTACACATACCGATAATCCTTTAAATCCTCAGCACTAAATTAGATAGCAAAATAAAAGAAAAACTCACCACGAGATAGGCCGTGAACAAATCGTTGTCGTTAAGTCGGTCGCGACAGTATTGCTGGCACTTGCTTTGCTCGGAGCAGTATCTCGTGTACGGGGCAAAGATCTTCTCGAAGCTCTCGAATCCGGGCAGCAGGTGGCCTGGATCAAGCGGATGCCCAGTTGCTCGTGCAGCTTGCAACATCGCGACGATGTGCTCCGTCCAGAAGTCACGATTGGCTGCGTAGATATCGGGTATGTTGCTGAACAGCTTCGTCCTGTCGACCTCGCTCAGGATATTCGAGGCCTGCAGGCCGAACAGACAGGCCATGAAGAGCTGTGAATTTTAAAATATATGATATTAATTATTGCACTGTATTTGGTAAAATATAAATTTTTGTTCTAGGGTGACTTCATCAGTTACCGTGAAAATATCAAGCTTTCTATGTATTGTTCATCCAACATGACGATAATTTTCGAATCCTTGGATATTTTTATTTCATATTATATAAAGATTCTGCATAAAGGCAATGATCTTGTTAAGAATAGAATAAAAAAATCTTAGCTATTAAATATGTTTATTCACTAGCAAAACGTATTTAGATACTAAGTTTGCGTGTTCATTTATTCGTTTTTAGAAGATATTTACAGATTTTTATTAAATAAAATATTTGCTTTCGTTCTTTATTCAAAATTTTCTCACCAACGTAAAGTTTGAACATTTTAGAATACAAATTTCATAACAAAAGCTACAATTTCCTTATTGGTTCATTTACTAGTCAAGTTATCCTACAGTAGTTTTATTGTCGCTTGAAATCAACAGAAGAAATTTTTTATTTTCGTTCACAGTGAAAATGAAAATAATTGGATGAAGCCAGTTTTGAAAATACAAGAGAAATAAAAGCTTTTGATAAAAGAAAGACATCGGCAGGTTTCTTTTTATCAACAAACTCCTGAATTCTAAACGCAACGAACAGCCACATTAAATTTTCAACATTAATTAGTTTGGCGATTGAATCGAGATATGTATACCATCGTATCTCCCAAAACCTGCCAAACTTAAATCACACCCACGCAACTTTTAACCCCTAAACCGCATCATCGCCAACTATTTCACCACTTACACACCAACGAGATTAAACTTCTCCCGTGGCGAAGTACTACGCTGATATATAATTAAACAAGCGTCAACTTTATGAAGTCACGAGAATTTCTGCTAGTGACAGGGGGATAACACGCACGCGTATATTATGCACAACTTACATCGGTCACGACTTTGAGCGTTTTAATGTAAGCCGCCTCCGTCTGTGCCAACTCCCAGAGGGCCGTCTGCTGCTGTTGTTGCTTCTCGCTCAGCAGCTCCGAGTTTTCCACAATGTCGCGCCAATCGTTCTCCAGGCTGAAGAGCGCTGCGGGACAGAAAAGAAAGAACGGAATTTTATATCGATAGGGCTTAATGTAACGAAAGCGAAGTTTTTTTTAAAATTTGTATTTTGTTATTTTTGGTATGGGTAATTTTACTATCGATGTTTTTTTGTAACAGAATTTTCTTATTCAAAATGAGAAAGAATCCATACGATTTGTAGATGGGTTATTCTTGAAAAAGCATTTATCAATTAGTAAATAAAATTGTGTCTTGCGGAAGGAAGAAAATTATTCGTTTGAAAAAGCGAGACTTAATTTCAAAGTGGTACAGATTTTATTTTTATTCAAGTACGTATTATGCATTTTATCCTGTACTTATTTTTACATGCCATTTTTTGTAACCATTTAAAATTAAAAAATATACTTTTTATCGCCAGTTCATTGTAATAAATGTGTTTTAGCATATATCGACTTTGACATGAATTTTTACTGGTACTTAATATTGTTTTCAAGTACTCGTTGAATTTTTCATCACTTTTTTTTTAATCATTTATTACATCCACTTATTAACAATATAAATACAAGTTAAGAGTATTTGTCGCATTACATTAAATAATTTTTTAACTAAACATTTTATTTTTCCTTTCATCACAGTAGAAAAATTTTACACCAACCCTTTCGCAGAACCTATTCATTGTCAACCCTCCGACGTCGACGACCTCAAAAATGCTTTGAAACTCATTGAAAATTTCCCCACCTGCAGTCACTTAACACTCTTTCCGTACCCTCTCAAATCGATTGCGTGCTGGCAAGTATACGTGGATCGATTCCTCTCTCTCTTTCACAGGTAGAAATAGAGGCATGTATACGACCTTGTTCATAACTATACGCCGGATACAATTCACCTCTCGTGAGTACAGGATGCGACTGTGAGGTTTATGATCGATCAGCCAGTTACGTGTACGTTTGAGATTGCGACTTCCGGGTGCGACTCAATGGTTGAAACGGGACTAGGGATGGGAAAAGGAACGAGTCGAATATGAAGTTCAGTCCAAAAAAAGAGATGATAGAAGGTAAGAGTGGTTCGAATTTCTCGAATCGTTGTAGCGAGAGAAGAGAAGAGAGCAGTGAATTTTCACTGGGATGGGCGCGGACGGGTGGAAGGAAAGTCGAGAGAGAGAAAGAGAGAGAGGGGAGGGTTGAGAGTAATTTTCGTTTTTTGCGAATTTGGTTGAAACGAGGGTGGTTGGATTTATTGTGTACAGGGGTTGCTATTTCTTGTTGTGTTTTATATACTCTAACTGAGAGTATGAAAATGTCTTAGTTATGAAAAAGACATTTTTTCTATCACGGTAGAAGTGAAATCTTATGCTTTTGAACACTAGTCTTCAGTCGCACACGACACGAACATTGCAAAAGAGATAAAATGTATATAATTTCAATGTATTTCTTTGGCCCATGTGCTTTGGACGATGGTGTTATTCAACTTAAAACGTGATAAATTTTATTGATAATAGGAGAGACAAGAATAAAGTGCGATAATTGATTGACGTTAAAGAATACTAAAAGTACGAGCTATAAAATAATCGATTTCCGTACCTATTATCTCGTACGTACAAATTTCGTCAAAATGTCGATAGTTACTCTCCATATTTTGCAAATAAAAAGTTAAATAGCTGCAAATTGCTTTTTCCATCGTTTCAATTTTTAATAATAATATATTTTATGACTCATTTTTCTATATACGAATTTGAGTGTAAGAATGTCAATTATTTCAAATGAAAATTAATTCAAAGTATTATTAAATTACGTTTGGAAGAGCACGTGTCAATGAGTTAACAATGGCCTTCTATATTATACATTTAGTCACGCTTGTACCTACCACTTTTACATATTTAATGTGCTTTCATTCTTTTTTTTATGATTTGTAATATGGTTTACATATTTATTAACATTTTTATATGCTAATAAACAGTGTACTTTTATGCATATATTTGAATAATAAGTTTTCGGTAAAAATTACTTCTATCTTATTTTGAGTTAAAAATTTAGACAGTTTGCTCGATTTTTTTTTACATAATTATATTTCTGCTGTCTTATTTTTATATTTCAAAGAATTTTCATAAGAATTTAATATTGAACGAAAAAAATAACGGTAATTTAATTCTTAAAGAATAAAGCATATCAGGAGTGTAAGGGCCTTGCAAATATTATATTGGTGTTCGCTAAAGTGGTCATCGTGCACTTCATATCAATTATAGACTTATAAGAAAAGTGGTCACTTTCTGGGAATTGAATTTTAACGAGTCTTCGAAAGTTGATTTATAATAGACACAATTTAATTGATTGGGTCTTTCTTATTTTACAAATATATATGATACGAAAACAAGTAATTATCCTTATAAAAGTAAACAGAATCAACAAAAATTGACTTTTGAAGTTCCGTTAAAATCCGTTAAATTATAACTCTCATATTTACTTAACGGTGGAGGTGAGATCTACACTTTTCATATGCACAAACATACAATTTTATATTCGTAATTTCTCTTTTATAACTGTTACTTACAAATGAATAAGTACTTTTTATTTTATTATTTTTTTTTATTTTCGTGCCACTTTAAAAATTTTCGCATATTTATATCTATATTTAAAAAGAAAAAGCAGTAACGCTTACCTTCCTCGCTGACTGCGAGCTCGTAAGACATCTGGGTATCGGGCAACCTGGGCACTCCATGCTTCGTGTAACCATTGAGTTGCTCAACGAGCAGCTCCATCTTGGTGCCTTTGGTGTTGGTGAAAAAGCCACTCCAGCGTTGCTTGCTTGCCTTGAGACCGGCGGCACTGGCTGCGCCCTTAGCCGTTGCGAGTGCCGCAGCTGCGGCGGCGCCCACCTCCGAGTCCACGCTCGAATCCTCCGTTGAGACGCTGAAGAAGCGACCGCTTCTGCCCCGGTAGCTTTGCTGATTTAGAGAATATTTTTTGTTAAGTATGGCAAAGGATTTTTTTTCGTAGGAGATGTGGAAGATTATTTGTGTATTTAAATGTAGAACGTGCTTAGGTCTTTTATTATTCGGTGGTGGTATATTTGTCAGAGTAATGTAACAAGGAAATGTGAGAATTATAATGTCGTATTTGGTCAAAGTAAAAAAGAATTCTTGAATTTCACTTATATTGCTGTGTGTGTAAAAGAAAAAATGATGGATATTTCGTGTAAGTCAAAGGGGTAATCAAATATCAGTAGAGATGGTTAGAGAGAAGAAAAAAAGAAATCTCTACAAATCGATTGTATATTAGAAAGACACACAGTCAAATAAGAATTTCATTACCTCATCTTCAGATTTAGTTCATTAAATATTAATAAAATGACAAAACCATCGATTGATAATTTTCACAAATAACATTCTCTATATTTTCATATTCGTTTTTCACTTTAGGTATATATAAATACAAACGATCTACAATTTTTTTTTACCGAATAACTTTTTATTAACTCCAATATACCTCGCCAAATCACCATCCCACCCCTATCAAAAAGTATTTCGCCGGAATATAGCCACCCAACCGCGCACGCACACTCTTATTACATTAGCCCGAACCATCCAACTAGAAACCAATGACCATCATCATCACGAGAGCCGCAAATCCTCCCTCCCTTTTCACTCGACATCTTGTACCCGCCATTCTCTAAATCATATTACAACCACTGCGGCTAATGACGAGAGAGAGAGAGAGAGAGAGAGAGAGAGAGAGAGAGAACCCACGCGACATGTGCACAACGACCGGCGGCGTTATGACTCCTTTGCGGGCAAACGACCTCTCGTATAGAGGAAGGGAGGGGGAGGATACGTACGACGATTCATCGCTCAATTTGATGAATCGACGAGCTGATAGCGGGATTTAGGATGCTCTTAGCGGTCGTGCCACGCCTTTCCTAATATGCTTGGGACAAGAGTGCCAGTTTATTTCCTGCGAGGTTGACGTGGAAATGATTAGGTGGAGGAGCTGCAATGTGTTGACTTTATGGGTAGGAGAAGATGGTCTTTTTTTTTAAATTATTAAGTATAGTTGTTGTTTGTGTTTATATTTTTTTTATATTTGTAGTTCGGTGGTATTGAATGGTTCGAGGGATTCGAAGATCTTTAATAAGAAATCTCCGATAAGATATTTGACGTAAAAGCTTCGACGAGCTATATTGTATTCTTATCGAGGAGAGAACAAATCATTTCGGTAGCTGCTTTCTTTTTAAGACGAAGAACTTTTAGAAGATTTATGTCGCTATAAGGCTTTAAACGAGGTATTGATTTTCACTTGAGCCCAGAAAACTCAATAAGCGATAATAGGCATTATCAATATCGTCGGATAGTTACATGAAATGTGTTTATAGACGAAAAATATACAATTTACGATTGATAAATGCTTTTTCTTTTTGAAAATATTGTTTAGAAACTAGGATTAATTATCAATTTTTCACAAAGAATTAATTAACATTTTTAAGTAGAGTAGGGAACTTGTTAATATTTTAAATTTGTTGTATGACTTTTGTAACATCTGTACTTTTAACTTTCTCTTTGAATTACAAAAAAATAGTTAATTTTAATTACTAACATCATTTTATGCGTTATCAGAATTGCATTATTTCCTTTGATGTTGCTGGGTAATTTGATTTATTAAGCTTCTTAGTTATGCTACGTCGTAGTACGTTGCTAATTAAGAGACTTTTTAGTTGTAAAGTCAAAATTTCAGTATTTTTTGACATTTAATCCCGGTGTACGACATATTGGAATATATATTTAAATAAGTAAGCAAGGTTACTGGAAATATACTTCAATATTCGTACCAATTAAAGTTCTACTGAATTTTCAATGTGTTTTTATAAAATAAAACATTTTAAATTTATAATTTATAATCTCCTTTAATAATGAATTCAAGGGCAATTGTTTTCATAAAAGTCTACTGCATGAATATTAACTACAATATAATCATGATCAATCACTTATTAATTACCATTATAATATATTATTTAACAGAGATTTATTATCAAATAAATGAAATTTTTGATAATTATACAATAGTTCTGCATTAAAATGCATTATTCACTTTAATTCCTTCAATAAATCAAACAAGAGTTGATAGATTTTCAATCTAAAACATCATTGTACCGTTCTTCTACACTAACGATAGATTAATTTATCAAAAGAATAGCTATTCCAGCTTATATATTTTCAAAAATAACAAATTCAACAACATGCTAACCATAAACCACAGCAATTTAAAAAAATATCATTACGACATTTCAATGCCACTGCTACAACCATTAACTATATATACACAAGCGCACAATTAACCCGTCCTCTGGAATTCTAAACAACAACAAACGCCTGCGAGATCCAAAAATATACACACAGCAGCTTGCACTCGAAGCCCTAAAAACGAAAACACGCTAACGATAACTCGCCTACTCCATCTCTCTTCCTTCCCTTTTCTCACGTAATCCTGTAATCCTGGCAAAGTTATTTCCCGCTCGTTCGACAAACACTCACACACACACACACATATATATATATATATATATATATATACATAGGTGACCTCGGAATTTCGCAACAGCTATATCCTTGAGACACGCGCTCGTGTCCTCAAATTTTCGCGCAGGCCTCTAAATACCAATTTATGCCCGATCGATGACGCGTGCCGCGACGCCGTCGCGTGATTGCCTCCCTCGCAAGTTTCGGGTGCTCGCGCACGTGTATATAGACTTGAGTAACTCTCATTAGGCGTCGCTCGCTCGTTCGCTCGACATACTTTAATCGGTGTTTAAGTAATTATAGAGAGAGAGAGAGTGAACGGGCGTAGATATGAGCAGTGTAGGTTCGGTAATTATTCATTGTATTGGTGCATGAAAGCTTGCGAACTAAGGTGTTTATATAAGCGACAGATGCTCCTATAGATATGGTTTTTGGATTTTTGTTTTCATTATATTTTTTAAAAATATTTTTCTTCTTTATAAAACGCGAATTACGACATTCTTTTATCAGGACGCTCAAAATTCCTGCTTTAGAATGTAATACAAAATTTCCAAAACTTATTTCGACTAGACTAAGCAGAATAAACACGAACTAAGCTAAATTTCGAATTTTTAAACAAAAACGAAAGTCGAAAAAAAACCCTGATCTTTGTCTACGTATTATGTGAGGAACCCCTGGTACCCTTCTGTTTCCCTTATTCAGCTAAAATTTCATGTCCTACTAAACTTTATACAAGAATACCTTTGGACCTACCTTCATCATTTTTATCAATTCCCTATGCTAGATAAAACTCATTCCTCTCGTTAAAAAAAGAAAAAATACCTCCACTTTCTTCTCTCTTGTAAACTTTTTTCAGCATTTATCACAGATAAAAGTGAGCAGAGAGGTAAAACTCGCCATCGCCCGTCGACTACTGGGAAATCGAATTGCCCTCACAGAGCGCGACAGTTGCATGCGTAATATATCAACGGCATGTATACATATATACACATACTTACATATACACACACTTCTCTCTCTCTTTCTCTCTCTCTCTCTCTCTCTCTGTCTTTCACACGTTTACAAGAGAGAGAGAGAGAGACAGAGTTTCGTATTCCACTGGCGAACTTGCGGAGAGAGATGTAACTTGTCTGTCTAGCCTCGTCGTATCGGCGTCTTTTTGTTCTTCTTTGAAGTTCGAGGGGATGGCGGCTGCGGGTATAAGGAAGACGGAGTAGTTCCCAAAGTGGATGTGGGAAGGGGGAAGAGAGGACTGTGTTGTAGGTGTCTCCACAAATATTTGCCAAGTATACTAACTTCGAAGGGGGATATATGCAAGCATTGGTCGACAAAGAGAGAGTGCAACGATGATGATTAAAGATTTCCTATGGTTAATGTCTTATTCGTTTACTTAAATAATCTTATTAGTTTAATATAAATAAAGACAAAGATATCCTATTCTTCGTCTAAAATTTTGTTATAACTGAGCTTTTCTTATTTACACAAATAAACGAAATATTTCTTAAAGTAGCAGATAAAATGCTTTATTACTATTTGATGACTCCATTAAATATATAATTTTATTTCGCCAAACAAATCTAACGTAGCCGTACAAGAGAAAAAGGAAGTAGTCATTTAAGCTTTACTGCCCGTTTATTAATTTTTTTATGCTTGTAATCAAGCTTGGCAGATTCTCAAGAGAGCGAAAAATTTTCTTTTACTTACGAGGAATTTATAGCTTATAAATTTGATTTTTATACAAAGGATAAATTGTTCGAACCGTTAATTTTATAGGCAATCAATTTTACAGCTTCAAATGCATTGCTTCGCCAGTAAAATACGTGTCATAAAATTCATTGAATTGAAGAGTTTTTTTTCTTACATCAGCAAGGTGAATGGTTATGTCTTATAAGTTCTCCATCTTTCAAGCTACATAACTTTTATACAATACTTTTGTGTCTTTCGAATATAATTATGTTCCATCATAGGATAAGGAATAGAAACCTATACTTAACCACTCTACACGTTTTATACAAAAAATATCATTGTACACAACAAAACTTGTTTGTTAAACGTTCTTGTCGAACTTTAAACGATTTCTAGAGCAATTTCGCCACGAACATTTATACACTAAAGCTATATGTTTCTAAGAAATTACAAACTCCACAAATGTCAATCGATATAATATGGTACAAACTCCAAGGCGCGCATATAACCATCGTATGCCTATACGTGACTTTTATACCTTGTTTTTCATCATTATTTACAGCATTGAATAATTCACCATACGTCAACTTAACAAAAACACACAACGCATTTTTCGCCCTCCGCAATTGAATTTAATCACATACTACTCAACAGCTCAGGCTAATCATCGCTCGTCGTCCTCTATACCAGCCTAGCCAGCTAATTTCCACCTCAGACCGCTCCCACAGCGCTAATTTTTCCGATCGATCGCCGACGTCCGCGCGTATATATATAGTAGAGCCGAATCACACATCGCGTTATGTATATATATACGTGCGCATGCCAATTACTCGTGCTCGATACACGCGCGACCGCGATTATTCTCGTATTTACATGCTTCCGCGAATTACGTGTAGGGTTGGTTATACGTATAGATAAAGATCGATCTCGTAAGCGCTGCACCCGAGCGTAAAACAAAAAAAAATTACGTGGAGCCTTTCTCTCTCTCTCTCTCTCTCTCTCTGTGCTTTCGACTTTTATTTTTACGACCTCGAGTGGGATATTTGTAGGGGTGGAGTTAGCTTTTGTATGTATGAACTTGTTTTGTGATTATATCCAAGTGGTCAGCGAACAACTTTGGATAGGTTTTGGTGCTGCTTTGATGGAAAAAATTCGCTTGTGAAAGAGAAAATTTCTTTTTTTTTGGAGTAACTTGAGGTATTGAAAGGGTGCTAAGTACGGTCGAGGTTTATGAATGGGGATTTTCGGATGATTGGGGATTATTATAACTTGTAATCGAAAACAAAAGCGTAAATTGTTATGCTTTTTTCTTAACCAAAATGTTTTAGTAGTAAGTTATTATTAATAATTTAAACTCATCAATAGACTCTCCTGTATCGTATCTTATAACATTTTTTTGTTCGATTCAAATACTATATATTCGAACTCTATCAACCACTAAAAACTTCCCTTCTGTCCAAAAAATCGTATATTCACATCCACATCCCAAATCCCTACAATCCCAACGCACAATCCTTCTAAATGCACCTCTTATCGTTTCTCTCTCTCTCTCTCTTTCACCTGGGCAAAACCAAAACCCTCGCGAACCGTGCGAATCAATTGCGCCCACACTCGTGAGGCTTTGCGCTTGCGACGCCTCCGGAAACTTTATCGCGTGTCCCCATCCCCCCTCCCCAACTTCCGCTGGAGAAACCGCACGAGCGCTCGGCTAATCCAGCCTTGCGAGTGTGTAGAGCGTACCGACGTCCTGTGGCTGACCCTCCCTCCCTCCCGATAGCGGATCTGCGCACTTAATGAGCGATGGCGTATAAGCTGAGTTTTTTTCTGCTTCGCGAGCTCGAGATGGATACGAACTGAGTGTAGTAGAGCTCGTGTTGTTGTTGTTTTTATAAGTGGAGGTAGAGAGTATGTAAGTTGGTCTTTGATTGATTAAAGGGTAGGTTTGTTTGTTTGTTTGGAGACTTGAAAGAAACGTTTTGAATTTTTTTTTGCTATACAGTCATGCCTGAGATGTAATCAAAGATCCTTTTTAAAAGGGTATAAGAAAAGTCATCGTTCTTTCGCGAAATAAAAGTTTGTAATTCTAAAGAATTCAACTACAATGTTTATTACATTTTACTTTTTGGTACATATATATGCTTTTTTAATTTCACTTCTCTTTGCGAGTCCGCGTTGGAAATAAGCTGCGCATATTTTACGCGGTTGGTATTTAAGAAACGTCGAAAGTATAAGGCTGAAACATTCGCAGCACGTGGAATGCCGCATTCGCAAATTAGCATACGCATTTTTTGCCATTACAGCTGTACACCGACGGACCGAACTTTCTCCATATGTATTTTCGCTGGGGAAACCACTTCGTTAGGACGGGCTTATAATGTATGCGTGGGTCGCCGAGAAAACACAAGACAGAGTGCGGCTATCCTTTTTTTTCCACTGAGGATGCAAGCTAAATATTTGTTTTTCAAACGAATTTTTTTTTTATTTCGTCTTTGAGAAATATATTTTACAAATTAAAGCATTAAAAATTGATGAAAAAAAGGATAATTTAAACGAAACAATATTTTTATAATTTAAAATGACATTTAAAATCATCCACAGGTGTCATAAGTAATAAATATGCAGTAACAATAGCATTAGCTTCGAGTGTGCATGTCAATATTACGGCTCTCGAAATGACAATAAACGTCAGATACGAGGTAGCATTCAATCAATCAAATCGGTGATCTCCACGTATATTAGAAGCTAATACCCGTTCAGTATAGTGTTCCAGCGAAATCGCATGTAATTTGTATATGAAATTATAGTCTACGATTATTAACTATTTATTGTTATCTAAACTAGAATGTAAACCTCTATAAGTAAAACTGTTATAAATAAATGTATGGTTCAAACACACTCGCATTCTCGTGAAGGTGTAGCCAAACACACTAATATTTCCTGTAAGCTTTCTGTTTTTATTTTTGTTCACGAAAAATGACATTCACATATGTTTTTCTCATAATTACATAATATAATCTAGTACTAAACAAGAAAATAAAAATCAAATAATAGACTGACTGCACAACCGACCTAAAAGTAAATTTTGATATACAAGTAGTACATCCTCGATCTCACGTCAGCCGGTGTCTCTAAAAAGCATATTCGATCTAAAACCGTATCTTCTCCCTCACTTTCTTCCACAACATTTACCCTCGCGAACCTCACCTCTCTCTCCACCTTTCTCTCACCCGTCATCCTTCCAAATCCCATCACAGCTATATAGCGTCCAAACAAACCATCATTCAAATTTCCACCTTATATGCTCCGCAACCTCTCAAAACCCTGGCACACGCATCACTTGTGCGACGATCCCTCGTCAATTATTATACGACGGGATCTGAGGTCAAGGCCTCGTTGCTATTTCCCACCAGTATAGTGTAGGTTCTGGGTATGTGCCAGATATCGGCGCGATGCGGAAACGACAGCATGTATGTATGTATGTAGGTGTGTGAGGACGAACAATGGGGGTGTATAAGCGAGTCATTGGATATAATGCGACGGTAGATCGAACCACGTGATGTAACGGTAGAGATTCTTTTGGCTCTGATGTTTGTGAGGTTCTGTTGTGAGTGGGTGCGGTGGATGAGTTAAGATAAGTAACTTACCCCGCCGGTTTTACGAAAGGAGACATTCTGACTGCTTCGTTGGCTGGCTGATCTCGAACTCGACCTATCGTCTTTGGCTGAAACAAAAGTTGGAGTGATTTATATATAAGTACATTGGTGGAACGAGACATAGGTTTAATTGGAGGGAAATAAAAAAAAATTCTAAAAGATTAGTTATAGGTAAACAATAATAATGTTCTATTACTCTATCAAATATTTTCTCATTTTTTTTAGCACTCAAAATTTTTTTACATTATACCATCCTACTGAATTTTCCCACCAAGAAATTTTCCTAGCTTAAAGCCTTATCCTACACTACGCAGCAAAACTAATCACCGCAATCTTCTTCGCAAGCAGCGCTTCACCTAACAAGCTGTCGACTCTTTCCAACGCATTTTTCACGCGCGCTAAAATTTTATTGAACAATAAACCCTCCTTCGTATCGTAAATTGCTCTCTTGTTTTCTCTCCCCTATGGGTAATTTAAAATTTTTCCTGCTCGAAGGAAAAAAGAAATATGAACCAACGGCGATCCGAAGATAAGACGCCGACATCCATCAAATTCGAGGGATCCACTCGACCCTGAGTAGTCTCCTCGTCATTGGACGGAGGTCGTTGACCTAACAACCCGCTGACAATAAAGTTTCTTATCGGATCGGCTGCTAATTCGCGCATGCAAATTGAGAGGCGGGTTGTTTAAGAGGAGCGCGCGCGTGCAGAAATCGATTCGTTCCGCCTCTCGTCGTTATAGGGTCGAAGAAGGTACTGTAATGTGTACAGGTGGTGTGACTTTTAAAATGGGGTTGGTATTTTCAGTAAATTTTTTTGAATGTATGTAGTTCGAATATAAGAAAAAAATGGTTTATTTTACATTTATTGGTTATACGGTATTATGAATTAAGTGAGTATCAGTTTTTAATATTGAAATCATACGGTGCATATATACTTTATTTCGTAATTGAAATTTATAGGACGTTTAAAAAATAAATACTTGTTAAATTAATTAAATTCATTTACAGTTTAATATTGTAGATTTGTAATTTGAACATCGCAAAGGATTTATCACAAAATACTTCAAATAATTTGATTTAATCCATGAAATTTACGAATTCTCAAAATTATCATTAAAAAATCGTTCTGTATCAATTCTAGGAAACAGCGTTCAAAGTAAAGTGCAATTTACGAGAATCTATCGTCATTTAGTTAAATCACACAGTTAATAGCGTAGTATAATTGATAAATAATCCGTTGGAATTGGAGCTTCGCTTTTTCCACTGATACCGCATTGCTGTGCAAGTGGGAGACTAAGAAGAAAATCCGGTGATTTGAATCTTATCATAATACGAATATTAATGTTGCGATATCGTTGTTTCTAACTGCTAGGTCAGTAATAGCTGGAACAATTAATCTCGCGAAACTGAACGCATTTATCAATGGTCACATACAATTTATGGGACATGGAAAATTGCTTTTGTTACGTAGTTTTGTTGAAAAAAAGTTCTAGTAAATTCAATAGAATTTCTATAACCTTATCGTGTTTGTAATAAATTAAAATAGTCAATTAATTTTATGTTATAAAATTTATAATCGTAATAGTACAAGTTCTATCCTTTTTTCATCATCTGACACTATTCCTCATCTATAATTGACTATAGTTTTTCAGATTTCCTTTGTAATATTAAATAAATAAGTTTTTCACAACAATAAAATCTGTAAATATGTTGAAAAAGTTTTATTTGTATGAGAAAAAGTTATTAATTTTTTTTTTCCATCAAACTATTTCAATTTCCGATCGAACTATTTCAATCAAAATATAATCTAGAATTTTCTTTTCGCTACACTTTTAAATCTTTCAGGTAAGCCATTTCATGTCTTCGTTGCGATCAGATGACCACCGATATTACCCGTAAGCGGTAGTTGTGAAATTCACAGTTCGACGCAGTGGTGCAAGTACACGTTTAGTCGGCCGTGTGTACAACGGCTTTAACAGATTGCTACAATGTTTCGTTTCGATTGATGGACTTTTGCTGTTGTGCCTCTTTCGAGCAGTGACAGGATGCACACATGTAGCGAAATGAGAATTTATTCTTTGAGTTTTATTTTTTCAGAACGCGTGGGTTTATGAAAAATGTTGGAATACAGCTTATTTTATGTTTTAAAAAAATGTATAAAATATGTATCTAAAAAATCAAATTTTTATTTTGATAAAAAATAAATAAATATTTTTAAATTAATTCTTCTCAACAACAAGTTATTATTATTCATGTATATAAAAGAAACTTATTTTTTTCCATTGATTTCTAGCCAAAGATATGGGAACGGAAGGTATTTTATTTTTTCAATCGCTCACGTACTCCGTTATCGGTAATACTCTGTCGTTATTGGATTTCTTTCGGATTACATACAGCGACAGCCGAAATATTTTTCGAATTCGCGCTTTTTCACCTTACGGAAATATCCATATCACAAAGACTGCAGTTAGTATGTCAACTCGATCTATAGCCGTGGAGCTATTCCGAAAGTCCATCGCATTTTTCGGACAATATGGTAAAAAAAATGGAAACCAGGTATTTTCATCGAAAATTTCGGGATTCCAGGTCGCTCGTACACTATGCACACGTGATTCTTTTCTGCGAAAAGCTGTTGTTCGGGTAGATTACATTTTCTCATGAATGTGAAATTATTTTTCGCATATTCAGCGATAAAACGATTTTTTGTCTTTGATTTAATTATGTTGTTTCTTCTCTTGATTAAAATAAAAAATACGTTTATTTGTATCTCAGTTATTAGTATCGCAGAACATGTTTTTGGGTTAAAAATTCATTGAGTTTCAACAGTAAATATGTATTCTCCTAAAATTAGTCTACCTACCCCACAGAACCTCCTCTCGATCCGTTTCTTTAAAAGCTCGAAATCCCATTCAACCAACACACGCACACATACAGATTCTAAAATACGGCAGTATTTACAGTATCTCCGTCACCTAAAAAGCAAAACCAGAATCAGCAGGATTACGCAGCCTTGGTTCTAACGACCTCCACCATCCTGCGCATAAACAGTCCGACAATATATATATACCTATACCATACATACATGCAGTTCTCTTACACATACTCGTAGAAAAAAGGTAAGTTGAGAGAAGACATCGTGGACTTCTTTTTATTGCCTGCGTAGTCTCGTTAGACTGTGCTTTTTGAGACGCGCTGCACTTGATTTTTGAGTTTCCCGCCGCGCTACGTACGCCGTTGAGTTAATGACAGACGCACGCCCGCTTTTAATTGAGAACGAGAGAGAGAGAGAGAGAGAGTGAGAGAGAAGGGAAGAGAAGAGCTGTTTGCGCTTTTGTGACGAGACGAGGGTGACGTAAGTAGTGCATGAGGATGCGGTAGGTAAGAGATAAAGTATTCCCGGAAGTGGATGGAACCTACTGCGCCGACGAAAGATGCGAATATTTTTTTTACGAATGGTATTAAGCCGAGAGTTTCTTAGTGTGAATGGAGTATTATTAAAAGTGAATGGGTTGCTTCGGTGTAGAGATGTGTTTATGAATTAACTAGAAAATTAGAAGTATATGTAGAAAATTATTAATTTTCTTGATTACTGAGTAAATGTTATAGTTATTTCTAGTTATAAGAAAGATATTTCTTTTTTTCAAACTATCATGGTACCACTATTCTAATTAAAACTAAATTTAATAAAATGCTCGAGTAGAGTCACTTTATTTTTATGTTGCACTGTACTCTCTTTATAGGGGGTACTTTCGACTTTTAATTCCCACAGAAATGAGATTCTTGCGTTACCACGAAATGTATTACTTTTCCTTTAGCCTTTAAATTCCTCCAGAGAGTATTTGGGTGTTGGTCGTAAAATGAAAATTGTGAAATAAACAGAGTAGATGAAAGTAGCACCGACACTGAAATTTTCCAACCGATATATTGAGCTTTGCAATTCATGATCATCACGAAACGTTTATTGACATTTAGTATGTAATTTACATTTTAAATTATTTTAGTTTTATAAATTTTCTTTTCCCATTGAGGAATTTAAGCAGCGTGATTCTACGAAAAGATTAGAAAAAGCAATAACGAGTTTCCTGAAATTCATTTATTTTTGGTCCCGAAATAAAGTTAGGCCTATAAGGTTTTATAACCTTCGTAAAAAGGTATAACCGAAATATTGATGTATGTTTTTTTGTTCACAGTAAAACATATTCTACATAGCCGAAAAGGGTCAATGACGGATTTTTATTGCCAGTAAGTAAACGGTCAATAGCACTGCAATAAAATTCCTTGTTGTCTCGTAACATTTTTATTACGACGAACGAAAATAATATCACTCATGAAAGTCATGCGATTTGTAATATTTCATAATAGTTAATAATTTTGTTATAATTAATTTTCGAAATACATGAAAGTAAGTTTCAAATGTCGATAATTTTCGCATTATTAAATGTTAAAAAAAAAGAATATTTACTTTTAATTACCTTAGATGCCAGAAAAAAATATCTATGAAAAAATTATATTTGAAAATTAAATTTATTTGTATCTTTTTTTATACCACCATTCGAAAATTGCAAAAGTCAATAACGCTCGGAATATACCCCATTTTTAAAGTATATTTTGACTTTCAAACGAATGTAAATACGACAAAAATTTTCCCATAAACATTTCGAATCTTTCATGAATATTGCATTTTCACGTAAACACATATTCAATAATATTCTTATAAATATTCAAATACTATAAGATAATCTGTTCTTATTTTTAATCAAAATGACGATTTTGTTACAATTTGTTTTGCTATTTACAACAAACAAGTTCCATCACCGTAGCGTACATCAAATTGACACAACATACCGCATCTCGCACTGGCGCGCGGAAGGAAAATCAAGAATGAGAAAGTTGAAAAGGTTCGCTGCGTCGCTGGGGAAATCAGTGTGAAAACGTTCGTAAAATCCGGTTGGAGCCGAAAAAACGCAAGAGAGGAAGTAGGAAGGAGAGAGAGGGAGAGGGAAACGTATGTGCGCACATACTTCTTCGATGATGCGAGTCCCCAAAGAGAAGCTACTACGGTTCTTCTGCATACATATATATATATATATGTTTATAGACTTGTCAGGTGCAAGCGTGCGATCTATCAATTTTACCGTCGTGTCATCAATTTTAATAAATCAATGAGCGTCACTCGCGAGCATATTATTCATCATTACAGAAAGTTATGCGTGAAATCTGAGGGAAGAATGCGGAAAATCGTAAAGATGGATGGAATCCGCAAAAGTTTGCACTCTAGCCATTAACATGGTCAAACGAACATGCATAACATTATACTTGAACGAACGCAACTCAATTAATTCACAAAGTATATTGTTCGATTGAATAAATAACTTAAACGAGCGCTTAAACGATTATTCACTGTATGGAAACAGACAATTTAATAAGAACTTCTTGCTCATCAACCTCTCTATCTGCTACACCTGCCGTTATTAATCCAAAAATAATCCTCTACTAAAGGACTCTCCAATAAGAAATCAACCTCGAGCAAACACAATCCAGTCCAGGGCCATCGCCGTCGTCCGTGTGGATTACCTTCTCTTATTAGCGTCGAAGAATTCATGCGAGGCGTTAATGGTGTACACTAGAAAGAGAAAGAGAGGAGTCAAGTCTTTTCCACCCTACCCAAAGATTCGCTAACGAACCGTGCCAAAAGTAAATTTAATTATGCGTTTGCGCAAAAGGACTCGGCAATCAGAATGCATCGCCCGGAAAATCGTCGTCGTCGTTGTCGACGGCGCCAAGTTCATTGCGTCGGCGCCTTATTAACTGCCGCTCGAGGCTCCTCGTCTCACTTGCTCCCCTTCTCTTTCTCTCTCTCTCTGTCGACGGTCTTTGACTGGCGTGGCGATTTATGACCTGTGACTCGTCGGGGACAGCTCGACTGAGAGGTTCATTAATGTACACTTAGGTTTCGAGTGAGATCTTTCTTTTTCGAATGTCAAAGAGCCTTTTTTTTGTCGATTCATCGGATGTTATCATGAATGTGGAAGTTATGTATAGTAATATTATGGAAAAATTACTTTTTCCTTGATTTTAAGTCAATTTACATGTTAATATAAATTTAATTCTAATCAAGAATTAAAAAAATAAAAATGCATTCTTTGTTTTGTCTACGAGCAAGGTAAACATACTAGTATTTGAATATCTTAAAGTTGATACACTTTTAAAATGGATACTTTTAAAATTTTACAACTTTCTTTACAAAAATAACTTAAATTTCAATCTTAATTTTATATCTTTTATCGTAACGAAAATTAAATCCATTGAGCCCAACCATCCAATACCTAACATACGATGCATCTTGTACACTGGACGGAAAAGAGCAAATAGTTCAGCGAGGTGTTAAAAGGAATTTCTCGAAAGAGGACAGACCGTATGTGAATGCGGCAAAATGAAAACAAGTGCGAAAGAATGCGGGGCTGTTAAAGAATGTGGAAACGCGCGTAGGTAGAAACAATGCGATTAATCGGTGCATACGAAGGAATACGTTTGGTTCTATCTTATACGTGTTCTATACGTAAGGTGAGAATTGTGATAATGTAGCTGCCAAAAAATTGGATTAAAAGCTAAGAAGTTTAGGACCTTTTCAGGAATAAATTCGTTGTAAAACAATCAGGAATATGTATATTAATTCAGCAATAACTATTCATAATTTCAATACTAGCTACAATTGAATTAGGAGACTCGTCATCCTACGACATTAGTGACCCAGTTGTCACTACTTTACATGTAGACAGAAAGACGACCACGCTCGTCCCTAGACTCTTGTCACCAGGGATTCCTCGATCTTCCTTCCACACCCAATCACACGAACATCTTGGTCTCCTTGGTACGTAGTCTTTTTACACCTCTGACCAAGTACTCGTCGAGAAAATTAAATCCATCAATTAACGAAACGCAGAACTGAATATCCCGAGCTTACTGTCGATAATAGATCTTAATTTAAGGGGGAGAAGCCAGTGTTCTTGAATTTATCGTTCTCGACTTCTTCATCATTGCAGTGCCCGACACTCGAATTACCTGATTGCTCTTTTGTTACT
This sequence comes from Torymus tubicola, assembly GCA_035583055.1. NCBI lineage: Eukaryota > Metazoa > Arthropoda > Insecta > Hymenoptera > Torymidae > Torymus > Torymus tubicola. Next base: position 32,779,114 of record JAWWEQ010000001.1, read on the forward strand.
GTCAATTATAATGGGAGAAGACTTTTGACTCGTGATGAGTTATCGATTATCGAGAGAAAAGTGTATAGGGTTGGTAGTTTCAGTTTCGTCGCTAAGAGATTGAAATTGATAAAGTAACATTATGGAGAATAAATTTTATTTGATAAATCTTCTTTACATTTGCAAAAGTCTTTGTAAAATCCCAATTTTTCCAGACTTTCTGTATATTCATAGATAAGTTTCGCAATTTTCTCAAACTTTTTGTTACAAAAAAAAAAAAAAAAAATGAAACAATATCGCTCAGGGCTCAACGACCCGGCGTAAACTGCTACCTGATAGCATGGCATAATGAAAGGCACCTGCGTAAAATATCATGACTCACCAGTTATTCGTAGATGTTTACCACCGAGGCATGAGGTTTCGGTCGTGTGCAGAGGCAGAGGCGCAGCGAAGCTGTCGAGGAGCACGTCCACGCGCGACAGGTCGACACCTCGGCGCTCGCATGCTGCGGTCAGCACGTCTCTGCAACAGAATAGAGAGATAAGATTATTTTTTTTATCATATTTCAAGTAAGTATAATAACATTTAATATTAGAATTAATTTGAGAAGAAGCGCAAAGAACTTTATATACACATGTATACATTTTCATCATACTGGTGGCAAAAAAGTTATAAATAATGTTGTGATTCGGATGTTGTATAATTTAATGAGAAATACTTCTGTAGCTTGGTACCACAAAGTTTATTACAATGCCTAGTTATCATACTACGTGGAACAGAAATAATTTCAATTATAGTACCTTTGTTATGCTTTCTATATAGGTAAGCAAAATAAAGTTATAATTAAACGTATATTTCGTTGTTCTTCTCTACATCTAAATTTCTACTCGACGCGATAGGAAACAACAATAAATCTCTATCTGACAGTGAACGTCCCGAAAATTTGTCAAACTCGACAATTCAAAATTACAACGCTATAACACGAGAGCCGTTTCCTCGCGTCGCGTACTGGCAATTAGAACTCATAATCGCCATCCTCTCACGCGCCCACCTCGAGTCAATTACTGAACTTTCTAGTCCTCCACGCGCTCGAACTGACAATTAATTAGTCCGCTTATCAAAAAGTTGCTTAAAACCATGCAAGGACAACCGTAGCGTGCTAAAACTTTACAGCGAAAGCCTGGAATTCTTAATTGCTTCTAGAGGCAGTTAAGCATGGAACGTGACCTTTGAAGAGAAAAAAGGGTATATGACAAAGAGAAGCTGCTGTCTTTTAGCGACGATTTGATATACGCGTGGTATGACCCCGATTATATTTGCTGGTGAGGCAGAGAAAGAGTGATAATGGATGGGTGCGAAGTTGTTGAATTGCGCGGGGGCTTTTGTTTTTTGGATGTGCTGTGGTGCAGGTTTTAATCTGCGAGCCAGCGCGCGATTTCATTCCGTGGGATTCGCGGGGATTTGGAGATGTGGCGGTGTAAGGTTTTTACGATTGCTGGTGGATATATACTCCGGTTTGGAAAAGTAAGGGTCTTCGTGTAATTGGAAATTTTTTAAGAAGAGCGGTTTTGTAACTTTTTTTCCATTTTACTTCTAACGTTTTCAAAGTATATTTTTTCCAATCTTTTGTTTTTTACGGTACAGTTTTGTTTTGGAGTAAATTGAATTCCTAAATAGCCAATAACGCAGTCAATCACTTTTCATGTTTTATTTCTCAAAATTACTACTATGCTATACAAAATGATGATAACCAAAAAATAACTTTCAGCGCTACAAATTTTGTTTGTCTTTTCATTGATTTATAGAAAATCGATACAATTTTGAACTTTTTTAAGCTATGTGTAATAATTACAATCTTATTTTACCTTAAACGTAGATGAAATAAGTTTTAATCGAGTTTGCTCAACACGTATAGTATGATAATAAATGCCAATCTTCCTCTACTCTTTAAAGTTGTTAATGTTCTTAAAACTGCCACAAATTACATGTAATAGGATCATAGAAGAGCTTTATATCAGGAAAGGTTTGAATGAACATCAATTTTACGTTTATTTTCATAAAAATAAAATTATTTTTTCAATTTATTTTCAGTATTCGCAAATTATGTAGATTCAATTTCAAAACGATGATCAACCATTAATGACCACCACTTTGTATGTTTTCATAATATTCAAATGACGCACTGAAATAATAAAATCCTCTTCAATACATCTCATTCCAACAAAAAACAAAAAATCCCGGAAAATTTTCGAAACGCGAACAAACAAAATTACAATTTAATGATATCAGGGCACAAAATCAGCTTCCATCCTACGCTCGACATTTTCCTAAATCCTCATTATTTCAGCATTCACGCCCACTACGCGTACCTCATTCTACCCCAAAGAATTTTATTACACGAGCTTTAAAAGCTTTTCAAAACTCGCAATTAATTTTACGGCAACTCTTCCCCCCCCCCCCTTTCTTCTTCATGTAATGCGAAACAAATATAAATGCTGAAAGGCTGTAAACAGGTCTTTAAAAGCCGCGCGTCGTTCGAATCGAGAGTGAAAAAAAAATAAGGCTGAAGGTAAAAGCCTCCATTGCGACATTGTTTCACGAGCGCAGTTAAATCCTTACGAGAATTACGCGACTACTGCCTGCCACTTAATCTTTATTCGTCGTAGCGTAAATCGCTTGGAATTTCTCGCGATCGTCGTCGGCGTCGGGGTTGTGCCCTTCCTTTTGCCTTCCACCCTCTTCCTCCTTCTCCTGTTCCTGTCTAGCCCGAGGCCCGCTAGTGTACATGAATTTAGCGGAGCGAGTTTAATTGCTCCTCGGAGTGTCAGGTTGGTACACAATTGGTCGTGTAGTACGTTAGATGAAAAAAAAAAATCAACGTAAGTTCATTGTCGATTTTTCAAATTAATTCTATTTTAAAATTTTCTTTTTTTGTTACAGCTTATGCATAATTTATTAAAGATGGTACGGTTTAATGAAAACTCCATGCGATTTTATTACAAATGTTTCACATTAGCGTACTACGTTTAAAAACATCCTTATTATTCCAAAAAAAACTAAATTTAAAAAAAAAGAAAAAAATAATAGAATTGGCGCTATTTTTTTTAACTTCATGAATATAAATAATGTATAATCACAAAATTTACCTTTATTATACTAATACCTTATAGATTAATATTTTAACAAACAATAATTCAATGACAGAAGTTCTCCCGATAAAATTCGGTCGAAAAATCATATTACAGAAACAATTTCCAACCCAGCATCACCTCTACACCACAACTTTCGCGATTACCACTAAAACTACCGGCCAACTGCCCCTCTTTCCGCCCCTCTCAAAACTTCTACCATTGCGAAAACTAACAAGCCAACTGTTCGCCCGCGGAATAATCACGTCAAACGCTTTCGCGTCCTTCTAAATTTGACTTTGCATCCATCCCCTCTCACTCTCTCTCTCTCTCTCTCCACAGAAATAAAAGTCTCGCGCGAATATATACGCTATAACATGTGCGTGCGCGCCTACGGAGCAATTAAAGCACGAGCTGAGCAATACACTGGCAAACAATACGAATTTAATCGGCCCGCGGCGGCGGTTCTCTCGCGAATATGAAACTCTGCACGCCGCTTAATTCGCGCGGCGCAAAGTTTCGGCCGCGAATACGCGCAAGGGAATTCTCGACGTTTGGGAATATCGTTGCGCACGCGCGTTTCAAGTCCTGTTTGAAATGTGTTCGCGGAATTGATTGTATCGAGCGAGATACGGTTTTTGCCAGTAGTGCATTATAGGGATAAAGTAGTGTCACTTTGGGATTGTGAATTTATCGAGATAGATGATTTTGCCTCGTGAACGAGTAAGTGTATCATTGATTATTGTAAGTTGGTACTTTATTAAAAATATAATATTTGAAGGTATAAAAGTTTGAATATAGAAGATGGTAAAAAGTAGCATGAACAGAAATATATACAATATTAAGATTATAGTATATACTATAATATTAAAAAGCCAAAAAGTCGGACCGTCCGTATGTCCGTCCGGTCGTTCCCCTCTGTCTTTTACCCTTTGGGGTAAGTAAAGGGTTAAGTGAAGGGTTTAAAAAGAGTTAAAAAATAATTAATAAAGGGTTGAGAAATGCGTTAAAAAAATCCGTCCGTCCGTTCGTCAGTCAGTCCGTCCTTCCATCTTCTGCCGAATAGTTCATGTGTATAAAGGGTTGAATAAGAAGTAATAATTGATATAAAATTTTAAAAAAGGGGTAAAAAAAAGATTTTTTTTATTACCGAGCGACGTTAGGAACGAGATATATATAGCTAGTATTACGTAATTTATCTTGTAATATACTTATAAAATGAAACAAAATATAATTTGATATTGTTGGAATGAAATAAAAGAGTATAAAATAATTTACGAGAAAATTGTTTTCTAGAAAAGTTATATGTAGTATACAAAATAAAATAGTAATTTTTTTTATAGTTAATTATAGAAGTTTTTTGTATATGTTTTTTAGCAATCTAAACATTTTTAAAATTTTTGTGCTTTGAAATATTTTAATTGCACTGAGAGAAGAATTTGTTTACAGTTAATAAGAAGATATATTAAAAATATACAGAAAAGTTTATTTACATTTACTCTTTGTGAACCCTTATTAACTAAGCATATTACTATTAATATCCGCATCAGTAAATAGTAATATTTTGGAATTTCAGTCAAATGTGAATGTTTTAACATTATAATTTCCTTATTTCCTCAAAATCAACTATTTTAGTATTAACTGTTACTAAATATATTAACTATAAATAAATCCTCTCAGTGTGGTATTTTTAGTTATATACATTTAACTATGCCTTACAACAACATACGATAGTATCCTACATTGAATCTATCTACCATCCTCACACATGACCATTTAAAATGTATAATAAATCACTACTAATTGGCTGTTCACAATAAATACTAAAAAACTGAGTACTACCCTAAAAATCCGATTACCAAATGCAATGAATTAAGAAACAAGAATAATTTAACAGCCCTTCCGCCCCTCTTTTATTTTAAACCAGCACTCTGTAAATCACCGACAACAAGGTAACATCTTACTCCCCAACCCTCCAAAACAAATTCACCCGCGCCATTCGCCAACCACACATACACACATCTCCATCTCAATAAATAACTCGGCAAACCTCACCTCACTTCACCAGACACTTACACATATACGCCCACACAGTTCACTACCAGCTAACGAAAAGAGGTCGCGCAATTAACAACTGTTTCCTCCTCTCTCCAGAGAGAAAACGGGAGTAAGATAGGGATTTACTACCCGCATAGCCGCAGGTGTAAATCGTCCGCGCGAAAAATACAACCGACTCGCGCGAGTATACGTGCAGATAACACCAGACTTTTACGCATAGCATCGTCTCGAAGAAAAATGAACGCGTTAGGTATAGACCCACGATTAATCGGCCAAGCACGCAAGCCACGTCAATCAAAGACACTATTCTCTCTCTCTCTCTGTGTGTATGTATGTATATATGTGTATGCACACGTCCTTCGTCGGCACGGTGAATTGATAATGCTAGGTGAACGGAGGGATCGTGTTTACGCGAGGTACAGCTGAGCTAACTCACGTGCCCATATAGTGGCTGTTAGATGGCTGAGGGATGAGGGGATGTGCTGACACGCGGATGATCGGCTTGCTAAGAAAATTACCGGTGTACAAACGATCTATGGTGGCTGAAGCGATGGGTATATAGGTGGACGCTTTGATATTGGTGTTTTGGCTTGGAAGGCAGGGGTGGATTATGTAGTTTGAAAATGTTGATAATTAGGAGGGTGGAAATCGGAGTAGGTAGATGGGATTAGATTCATTATAATAGGTGGGAAATCTATTTTAAAACGGTTGGTGTTGTAGAGGTATGAAGTTAGTGATCATAATTGTGCTTAATTAGTTTGATTACGAAAATGTGGAATCTCTTGTTCTCCGTTAGGAGTCGTTCAATCAAACCAACGGAGGATTTTCAAAATTCGAGAGGAAAAATATTATAATTTGTATACAATAAATAGGGGAAACAGGTTTTTCATTGAAACAGTTCGTGAAAAAAGTAACGTAATTAGAATAAAATTCTGAAGTTTTGCATTGGAAATTCGAAAAATGTAGGTTCATTAGGAGGTTTTTTCTGATCACAATATACTCTAAATTCACTTCAAATTAACGAATATACGTGCACTTTAACGTTTTTTCAAATAGTATTAAAAAAAATTTTGATTTCACCAATTCTCCAAAAATTTTCAATACGCTGATTCCCTTTGCTGTTCAAGCACTTTGAATTTCGAGTTCAATCGTTACACCTATACGCATAAAAATTCCGCGCGACGCCTGACGGCCAGCTGCACGCATGCTCCCGTGTCTATATCGATTATTTTAAGTGAATGAAATCGCTGAATTCGGAAGTTTTTTTCAGGCTCGCGCGTTTTCTCCTCCCCGGGGATCCTTTCAGAGGATATGTGATTTAAAGGTTTCAAAGGGATCCCCCGGACTGCGATTTTTTTCTCTTTCGCCTCGCTCGCCTTCTGACGCGCGCATGTTTTTCGTGCTTGTTCATACATATATATACTATAGTCGTCTCTCGCGGCTGATGTTCAATTTTCCAGAAGCTCTTTACTCTATTAATGGAATACGCGCGCGCTAGTTCGGCTTTATCGGCTATATAAGCGGATGCAGTCCAGGAAAAAAAGGAGAGAGAAAGAGTAAATAACCGTTAGAATTCGCGGAAAAATATTTATTTATTTCTGGGAAGGCCGATATATTGGATTAAGTTATAATCGATTTAACGATGTTCTGACGGAATGTTTCGGATTCCATGCCGCGGGGCATGAAAATGTTTTTACGGCAATCTTTTAAGTTGTGTATTTTTAGTTTAATGAAATTATTGAAATTTTCTTATACCTGCAATCCCGCACGAAATGAAAAGAAATATTTCGAAATAGAATGACACGTTTTAACGTTAATTTTATAATAATATATTTTTAACACTGTTCACAGTAAAATCGTTACAACCATCAAACCAATAAACCTCGAAATGAAAAGCAGGTCAAATCCTTTCGCATTACTAAACACAGTTAACATTTTTTTAATACGTTTTTAGAAGAAATTTTCCCTCTTACCGCCATCTAATGAGACGCGAACAATATCAAGACACAGCTGCCACCACAGTGAGAAAAACAGTAACACCAAGCGAAAAAAAAGGAAAACCACGTTGAATACACGTGAGTCGCATTATTCTGAGCCACTCAAGCGTGAACACGGAGAATTAGATCAGCTGGGAAATGGCCCGTTCGGCCGCACACACATTGAAATTGGCAACACGAATGCGTGAGAGCGAGAGAAAAAACAAGGAAATCCAAAAGGCGCTAAGCTTATCGGCTCGACCGATTATTTCATTTTTTATTTTATTTTCATCTCAACGCACGCGCGTGAGAATGTGATTGATCGCCAGGTGCGTATAGTGTCATTGAAAAGCCCGTATTTGTATTTATCGAATTCTCCCTATATATATATGCACACGCATATCCCCAGCCACATGCGCGCATTAAAACGCGATAAATCACGAGCGCATGACGCGTATGCGCGGGCTTTTCAATTGACCCGACGTGCTTTTTATCTGTCCGCTCGATTTCGCCACCACCACCGCATGCCGCCCTAATGAATACTTTCGATGTGTCGTGGTACGGCTCAAGGTCGGCTCTCTCTCTCTTTCTTTTTTCTTTCTTCGTGGAAAGAAAGTGAAGAGAGAGAGAGAGAGAGAGAGAGAGAGAGAGAGAGAGAGTGAAGAAAGGAGAGGAGAAAAAGTACGTGCGTCATCTGAGAGGTATAGGGAGTGTTGCCATTTTTTTTTCTTCCTCTTTTCTTTTCGAGAGGGGGAGATAGATTTTGTTTTTAGGGTGAGAGCCGTCGTTCGCGCGCTCGGTTTTATGAATGACGCGGCGACGACGACGACGACGACGACGTATACCACGGCCGCGGCGGTGTAAAAACGTGGAAGTGGTGCTCAAGAGAAGGCTTTCTATTTTCAGCCGGCTTTGAATTTCGAACGAGATATATATTAATGTTACAGATTTTCTTTTTTCGCGCTAATGGTACGACAAAAGCTGAGGGTCAGGTTTCGAGCGATTGTATATTTCGCCTATACAGAAAATGTTGTTGGAAGGGATGGAATTGTAAGTTGAGAAACTGCGTATTGGATTCAATAATGATGCGGTTTATCTGCCTGACACAATCTTGGCAATGATAAATGTATATAGCTTTAATTTTATTCATTATAAATCATGCTTTTTATTTTTTCTTCATTATATTATTGTAATACAAGATAATAAAACAACAATATTTAACAAATGCAAAAATTTTAATTAGAAAAATGACACACTATTTAATCTAACGTAGCTTTGTGCCAAAAGTCAAGTAAAACAAAATGCCGCATAGAATTAACACACACACACACACACACACACTACCCCATTTATTTTTCATTCTTTTTCTTGAACCCGTTAGCAAAACTCCCTGTCACAACTCTACTTTCTACCACCGAAATTCTCATTACGCTCTGCTTGCTACGCGAGCGCGCGCGCCGTGCTGCTTTCCATTTTCATCTGCATACCTCGTCAGTTCTCTTTTTACCGCTATATGCGACCGAAGCAGCGCTCGATGCGAGTTGTTTGGCAAACTCTGGTGGTGCGGGTTCTTCTTAGAAGAGAAGGAATGTTTTTTGTTCGCTCGGTCGTTTGTTTCACACTGATTAATCAAAAGGTACGGGGTTATATAGGAAAGAAATGAGGGAAGATGCAGATTGAAGCTATTTTGAACAAGCGGGATTGTTGGTTGTTACGATTTTCTGTTTTGTTAGTATACCCTCGGTAGTATGGAATGTTTCAATTGCAAGATTTAAACTATATATCTGTAAGAGTTGTTATACTGTGTTTGTTGGGAAGATAATGGTCTTTATTACTAGCAATTAATAAATGTCGAACAATAAAAAAATGGGGTTTTAAGTTTTTATTCTCTAAAACAATAAAAAAAATGGTTGAACCGGTAGATATAAATTATAAGCTGTTGTAATTAGCTGCCGCTCTAAAACTTTATTACATATTGTAAATGACATATTAATATTTTTCTTTGAGTTGCAATAAAATACGAAATATCCTCTAAGAATCAACCGCTATAACATCTGCATCGATGCACCTTAAGTACGTGCTATAATAAAGTATAAAACAACCGGTCAATAAAACGTAGAGAGAAAATCGCTAAAAAAACGATCAAAGACGCTCGAGGAGTTTTTACATGTGTGGATCTCTCTATCCAGCCACACATGATCTCCAGCTCTCATCCCTTTAAAAACAAAAGACGATAACAGTAACTTTTTATTTCGACTTTTATTGCTTTGGTAGTACTGCAGCTGTGAAGTGTCACGCGAGAGAGAAAGATTTTTCTTGCCATGCCAATACTTTCCCTCACTTTTTTTTTCTCTTCCGCAGGTGAAGCCATTTTGCACGTGTGAACATGTGCGATGTAAAAGCCACGTATACGCGTGGTATGAAAATGTTTTCTACCTCGATATGTGAATATGTCAGTGATGCATTTTTGTTATGCACAGTGCAAAGGATGACAGCTAAGCTTGCGGCTTTGTTACATCGCGAGAGAAAAATATAACAATTCAAAAATTATATGTATCCGATTTCAAAAAATAGCGACATTTCAAATACACCAACGCGTATAGCTATAAAAGATACACGAAACAATTACAATCGGTACTTCAATATATATCTGGGTCAACCTTATTCGCGTTCGCACCATACTGTTATAAAAAAAGAAGAAGAAGAAATACACCCCCGCGTGGTTACAAAAGCCACACAAGAGGCGGGTGGAACAAATTAAACCCACTCTCTTTCCTTTCTCATTCTCATCGTCGAACGCTCGTCGTCGTCGTTGCGGCCATTATTATATCGCATTTTAATGCGGCGCGTGTACGAGACAAAACCCGATTGTCGTCGGAGCTCCAGGCTATCCTTGTTTTTTATTTTTGTATATACGCTGCGCGAGACATTGTGCTAGCGCTGCAATTAAAGTCTCTCCCTCTGCTCTCGACGATGACAACGACAACTCGCTCGACGCCTCTGTTTATGCAAAAATATTCAATTCTTCGGAGAGAAAGATTCACGCCGTTGTTTTATCGTTGTTATGGTTGAAAGGAATAAGAACAACTTTTCTTTTTGCAACGAATGGTGTAATTTGTTTATTTCTTATCTGGTAAGATGCAGGTTAGGTTGAAGGGAATTGTTGTAGGTTGGTTCGACGTTTTTTATTGGCTGCTTGAACAAAACAAATATTTGCGCGGAGTATCGATCGGGCGGCGGGTTCTTGCAAAGGTACTCGACTAAGGATAGATTCTTAGTTCAAACACTTCGTGCGTGGTATATATGTACTTCCAATGAAAATTTGTTCTAGAAAATCAAGGATTGGTTTAAGTTAACCCCCGAGCTACATATTATATTAAAAAGCATTATATACAACAATATTGGAACACAAGATTAATTTTCACATTGGAAATTACTACCAATAAAAATCTACATTAGCAGTAAAAAAATTATTATAAAATAAAAGTAATCATGTTGATTTTCCTCGCAGAATAATCGGATCTCAAGATCTCATCAAATTATAAAGTTTCCTTCTCTTATTCCTGGTTATCTCCTTATTTTAAAAACTATCTAAAATTTGCATTTGAAAATCTCAAATCACCATATCATATCCTAACAATCTAAATTCCATTCTTTTTTTAAATTTAATCACTCGAAACAACCACATTCTTGTAACCCTTACCTCTCTTCAGCTCCTCATCTCGTTTTCTCGACATCTTAGGATCTCAAGACAGTTAGGAACTGAAACTCCGCGCGCATGCTGATCCGACGAGCGCGAAAATCTGGTACGCGCGGATAATGGGGTCGTAACCGTCCGACTCATTACTCCGGCGACGTATTCGCTTTACATGTCTGAGATAGACGCGCGCTTAGCACGGGCCAACTATATACACGAGCGTTTCAATTCTGTCGGTGGGAGTCAAAGCGCCCAATGTTCACTTTCTCTCTCTCTCTCTCTCTCTCTCCTCTCTGTCTGTCGGAATGGAGGTTATAAGGGGTAATGTCATAGGATGATAGGTTGGGTGGTTGAGGATTCTGGCTTGATCGCGCTGATTGTCATTTTAAGGGCTTTGTCGGGTGTTGTGATAATGAAAGATATTTGATTCTCCTGGATAATCTTGGTTCCGTCGTGTGACATCGTTATCAAAGAAATGAGTTAGATATTGGATTAGATATATGAAATTAGAAAGAAATTTCTTAAATTTATTTTGACGTGTACAAGAAAAGTGAATTGATTGTTAAGTATATTAACATCTAACCTAACTTTAGTATCCCAGGTGGGAATCAAAACTATTTTATAGCTAATAAATTGTCATTTTTATTAATTATACTGGTTATAAAATAGGACCTTCTCTTGTCTAGCTTCGGATAAAGCGCTTTTTCTTTCATTATTTCGTCATTTAATAGATTGAAAAATAGATTAAGTTTTTCGAAGACAAGCACAAACTTGTTCATGAGTATTTTAAAGGTATTGAACCTGATCAGTTTTTTTAGTGGAAAAATGGCTAGCAGAAGGTTTGCTGTTTTGCCAAGGAATGAGAGAGACAGAATCAAATAGTGAAATAAAATTTTTTTAACGGAATGTGCGAAACTCGCTTTCTCATGCTTGTTTTGCGTGCGTGAAGTAGCTGTTTTACACACGGTGTGCGCGAAAGTCGCGCATGCGCAGATCAATTTACTTCGCGCACGTCGTGTGCGAAACAGCTACTTCGTGCACGTAAAACAAGCAAAAAGGCAAGTTTCACACACTGCGTTGAAAAAAATAGAGTTCGATACACGTGTGCGAAAAGGGTAATCATTGCAGAATCACCCACTTCGCACACTTGTATCGAAATGTACTATTTCCACACTCCGTCCGCAAAGTGCGTTTTCGCGCACGATCGGATAAAAACGTGCTCGAAAATCGAGCTTTACACATGTCGTATGAAAAAATATAGTTCGATACATGAGCGAGAAGGTGATTTCATCCTCGTGTGGCCTTTTCACCCTCGTATCGAAATGTACTATTTTGCTGAATTATTTATAGCATGAGTGTGGAAAATGATTTATTAGTCAATGTAATTTATGTACATTTTGGTAAGCCATTCAATGTACTTTTTGATACAGTAGGCGAAAAATATTGTTTGTACCATGGGCGGAGAATTAACACCCTTGTATGTAAAAAACTAATCAAATATGAATATTTTGTTAAAATATTTCGTAAATCTAAGAAATAGACAAATAATGGTAAAAAATCGTTTCATCCGAGTAATTAATGTCTAGTAGTATGACTAATGAGTAATAGTTTGACTAGTCATTTTCAAGTGCTTGGCCGTTTCACATAGATAAATTTCTACCAGGTAGGGGAGACTGGAGTAAAACCACATACTGGGGTAAAACCGGAAATCTCAATTTCTCGGTTACTACTAACGCCATCTAGATAAAACACATAGTATCCCATTAAGAATATTTTTATTACGATTTTTTTATGTGATCGGCATGTTAAGAATAGCCTAATGACTTTCAGAAAAGATCAAAGATTTCTTAGCTTTCAAGATTATGTTCCCCGCAACAATCACTGTGCGCATAATCTTTTGGCAAGCAACATATTCTTTTCGCAAATATATAACCTTATTGTTTACATCGTAACCAAGAGATATAAGTATAAATTTGG